>MU224422.1:2032405-2050862 GCA_018584345.1 Thuja plicata
TGACCTAGACAGAGAGGTATATGATAACCTCAGGGGTTATTCATTGTGTGCTGCTGAGTATGCAAGTGTGTGGAAGTACATGTGTGTATGCAAGAGGTTTGCATAGTTGATTTACTGATTGGCATGATCTAGTAGAGAAGGCTAAATACAGAAGCAGAGAGTTGCATGTGTGATTGCTTGACAGATTTCCAAGCAGATCAGAAGATTGAAATGACAATGTAGGCCATCCAGTAAGTTAACATGAGAGATGTTATTGGATCTGAATTTGCAAAGTAAGTTGTATGTATCAGATCACAACTATTGATTACTTTCTAACTATTGTATCAGTTAAATCCTTTAACAAGGTTGACCTAACAGTCATTTGTATAAATCCTCTAACAAGGTGACATTTAGGTGGAATGTTCTAAGTCCTCTAACAAGGCCACTCCTGACAGGGTGATTAAATCCTTTAACCAGGTCACACCTAACAGTGTGTTATTGTAACCTTTAACAGGGTTGGCTCCTCACAGAGCTCACTTCAGAAGAGTGAAAATTTGGTAGCATGTTACTAGTGGTTTTTCCCATATTGGGTTTCCACGTTCAATACTTCTATCAACTTGTGTGAATGCTTATGGTTTGTTTTACTATTATATTTCTACAAGCAATTTCATAAGACAGTAAATTGTATGATTAAATTTGTTGACATATGCTACTGCTGCTAAGTAGATCTGAAATACAGAAAAGTTTTATTTGCTACATTTAGACCTGAGGATAACTGATTCACCCCTCCCCTCTCAGTTATTCTAAAATCATTCTAACAGATTACCCACTCCTTCTTCATCTTCCTCTGATTCGTGAACCTCTTTTTGTTGTAATAATGGTACATGGTGCTCTGGTTTCTCTCTTAGGTGAGTGGGAAGGTAACATTCCCCTTGATATTCAAGATTTACAATTCCTAGTTGCAACAATCTCTCATATATCCATAGTATGCCTTCCACTTCCTCTTCTTCTTCATCATTTTCCTTATCAAATATTGGACCATCTATTAGGGTAGGGTATTTTGATTCAATATTGAATCCCAATCCCATTTTGTATTTTGTGTTCTGGAACTCCATGTGTATTGGTTCAAGAATTCCCTTACCTTATCTCCTAAAGGTCCCTTCCCTTTGTAGCCCATTCATTTCAGGAGATCATAACTGTTGCCCCATTTTTGTTCTCCATATTTTTAGACAAAAATGGATGTATTGTGTGTTAGTAATGGTCTTCAAATCATTGTGTTAATCTTGATTCTAGGTCTATATTTCCCCTTAGGATAGGAGGCCTTTATCAGGTTTTCCCAAATTAACTTCTCCTTTTGTAAGTCGGGGGGTTTTTATCAAATTCATGTTATATATTGGGTAAGTTAAACTAACAAATCCGATAAAGGTCACGGTTTGAATATCTCTAACATTGACTTTATGTGAATTTGAAATGTTTAGCCTTGATATGTCATTTTGGTATATTGGCGAAAAAACTATTTTTTCCTTCTCCTCGGCGGGTTTTACCTAGAAGGTAGTTTTCCACATAATACAAATCGGATGCACGGGAGACACTGAAATCCAAAAATTATGAGGAAATTGATGACTAGGTTCAAAGGTGAATCTTCACAGGTGGAATAGTAGCATCTAGACTTGAAAGGATTCAAAATTTGCTCTTTGGCGGAAAATTAGTTTTGAGCTTCTCCTCGGCGGAAAATAGACTCTCAAAGGCATGTTCTGCCAAAATGATCTAAGTGACAAAAATAAGCAAATGGTGACCTTGAGGAACATTGGTAAGGCCTAAGGATATAGTTGGGGTTATTGGTTTTAGTTGGGTCAGTAAAATGTAAATCTATGGCCCTTGTCGAAAAATTGATTTTTGGCGTTCTCCTCGGTGGATTTTCACGTGTAGAGTGTGTTTTCCACAAATGACAAGTTAAAGAATATCAGTGGTTGGTGGAAGTTAGAAATAGATGATTTGAAGTTAAAATGACTATTGCACTCAAGAGGAATCTCTATAGGAAAAAGAAATGATCAAATGATGAAGGAATTAAAGTAAGAAGTCTCCCCGGCAGAAAATCAGAATTTACCTTCTCCTCGGCAGGCTTTGACCCATGAAGGTAATTTCCCACAAAATGACATAAGTAAAGTAACAGGTCATGGATGTTTTTGAAATATGTTGGTAAACCTTTACAAAGGCAATTGAAACCATTTGACTCTAATATTTAATGAAAAAACTAAGATAAAGGCTTATTGGCAGAAAAGCAAAAAATAGCTTTTGCATTACTCCAACAGGCGGGTTTTGACTTGCAGGGTGCATTTTATACCAAATCATTATACACAAGATCTTTAAGGAAAATTTAATCCCACTTGTAACTTAAGGCATAAAAGAAAGATAATAAAGTTGTCACATGTCATTGTAACATTGTAAAAAGGATAAAATTTCCCTTGGTAGATTTCTGAGTAAGGAATACTCCAAAAGCATTTATCCGCCAAAGGAGAAGCAGAAAAGTAATCTTTTGCTGCTCCCAGAAAGTTACTGTTACACTTACCCAAAGTCAAAATATATTTTCTAATGGCCCACAAAGGTGAGGTAATAAATTCAAATAAATTTGTTTGCTTCATAACAAACATTTTCATATTGATTAATCTTTTTTTTTACTCATGTGGCGCGGGAAGTAGGCAGTTAACGGTAAAAAGTCAGAAGTTTATAAAAATTGAAGAAGTGCAGTAAACAAGAGTTACCATCGGTTTGTCAATTTGGCTGAATTAATTTCTTATTCTAGCTGCTTCTTGCTTTCATACCGCTGAGATAATTTTTTGATTCTCGATTCAAGTTGATCTAAACATGGCCACCAGATTCATGGGATTCGACGGGTTGAACGGTATTACATCTGAATGGCACAAAATCACAAACACCTCTCTGAGGTTCTTTGACATGTAGAACTTATAGAATAGATTGAAGGCAGAAAGGATACACCCCATTAGGGAGAAGTTGAAGGAGAGCGGGTTAGTTGAAGCCGTCAGCTTTCCTATTGCATTTCAAGCCCAAGAGCTCATCTATGAATGCATAGCCCGTTACAATCTAGATACCAAGCAGATCCTTTTTCCCAATGACACAGTGCTTCTCTCTATCGACTGAGACTCTATCCATAAATGCCTTTGTATTCCAAAGCAAGTTGAATACTCGGAGATGACCTACAACCGAGTGGTCACTAAGTATGGAGTAAAGAAGATGACATGGAGGAAGGATATGATGAAAACCTAGTTCCAGAAGCCTAGGAGCGCCAAGGGAAAATTGCCTAAGACACTTTATGGCACAGACCAGAAGCCAAAAATTATAGACATCCTGGTATTACTCCACAAGATCAGAGATGAGAGCGATGCATTTAACTTTGTTGACCATCATTTCTTTTTAGTCCAAGTGATTTTCTCCCAGCACAATTTTATTGATTAGGCTCACATGGTAAGATAAAATCTTTCAAATGCCCTCAATAGAGATAAATACCAAAATGAGTTTTATATGTATTTAGTTTTATTGTATCTCCTAGCTATAATTCAAATTTGGCCAGGGCTTCCTAGGCTGGAAGAATTCCCAGATGAAGTAAAAAGTTATGAATTCTTTCCCTATTTACAATTGCATAACAGCTAAGCTGAGTATATCAAGGTCAATGATGTGTTTACAATGTGATTATGTAGGGAGTTGCAAGGTTTCCCAAAAAGGATATTTTCTCTAGGAGCTATGGCATTCATCAGCCAATATGGGTGTTATTTTATCCAATTTGCAAATTTCTCATATATTCATCTTGTAGGATTTGATGACTTCTCCTTGAACTTGCCAAGGTATCTTGATGACATGATCGTGCTGGTTGAAGTAATGAGGTCAATCAATCCAAGTGAATCTGATCTATGCAGGTGGCAGAAAGAAAGGCTATGATTTCCCCATGACCACCAGAGCCTACAGCTATACATTCCAGTTTGATGCAAAGAATGTTTTGAGTGCGTTCTCGAAAAAGTTTCAATTGGAGACATACGATGTCTTAAGACCCCAGTACGACCCTAAAAACTATGCTAGAGATTACTTACATATGGGTCACATAATTCATCACACAGATGACATACAAGACTATTGGGCCAACTGCAAGGATGATCTAGAAAGTAGAGAAATATTTTATGTGAGGTTAACTATTGAACAAATCAAAAAGTTCAAAGTTAACATTGTAGTTGAATGCAGCAAAGATGATGGGGGGAATATGTATGGTGATACATACATAGAGAAGATTAAACCCCTCCCTATAAGCTCTGAGCCCATGTGCATGGTCAATTCATTGATGATTTTCAAACCTTAATGGATGGAATTTACAAAAGAACAAAGCAATGGGCTTAATGGATGATGGGAAGAAGGAAGAAGTCAGACAAGATGCCTCCTCCTCAAAAAACTCCCGCAATAGTGATAGTGAACACTCCTACAACAGCTTCAGCGACTATCCCCACTGTGGCTAAGCAACCAGCTCAACCAGCGGGCGGAGGTGATGAACCTCTTGAGAAGGAAGTCCCACTAGAAAAGACATGTAGAGATGGCTCTGTTCCTGTCATTGGTTCGATAGAAGGAGAAGTTGCCACAGATCTGGTCAAGCCTAGAGCTCAGCCCATTAAGACTGTAGAAATCGAGAAACCAACTCAATCTAGCACTTTGGATGTGCAGGGTGACACCCTGATGCAAGACTCCTTGATTATAGTAGAGGTGGGTGAAGAAAGTTCCAGCACTTTGGCTACTCAATCAGATGAAGAGGCCGAAAAGAAACTAGAGGTTACTCAGGCCACTAAGGTAGTCTCGTCTTCTCTAGCTCTAGTAAATCCATTCACCCCCAGATTGAAGTCTACTCCCCAATTATCAGGAAGTTGTTTATAGATGAATTGGTCTCTGTGACCAAAATTACCAGCGCTGAGTCTTAGATCGAGAACACCCCAGAGCGCAAAAGAAAGAGGATTGAAGAAGGAGCTCCCAGCAAGGATACTCTTTCGTAGGCCTTAAAATCTAGTACCACCATGAGCAAGGTGAAGAAAGAAAAGATGATGTCTACCTTAGGCCATGATCCACAAATTGGGCACTTCACCATGGAGGTAGCAAAGCCTACAAAGGAAGGCAAGTTTGAAGATTTGACTGCTTCTAATTTTGAGCTACAATGATTGGATATGGGATTAGCTCATCATGATACCAAGGTGGATTGGTGGAAATAAACTAAAGAGGAGCTTGGGGAGCTTAATGTTGCTAAACTGTGACTCAAAGAAGAATTCAATGAATTGACTAATTTTATCAGGCAGTTGGTTACTCCAATTACAAGCATTCCTAGCTCCCAAATCACTTTTGACCCCAATACTGTAGAGAATCAAGCCATCATCACCAAGTTGAAAGAAGATAGACACTTTGGGAAAATCGGCAAAAGGTGGATCAAGACACTCATATCTGAAGGGCTTGTAATTGTTGAACAACTGGGTAATACTATCCTAAAGCTGGAAAAGGAGAGAAACAATGTTTATAAGAACTTATAGACTCTCACATCAGAAAGGGTGAAGTGTGAAGACCACATAGTGAGGCTGCACATGGTAGTCAAAATGAAAGCTAAAGAGGAAATAAAGGCCAAAATCTTGCAGAAGGGAGATGAACCCTTAATCGAATGGCTTCAAAGCCTGCAATTTCAAGCCGAGATGATCATCCAAGCTGAAGGAGGGTTACAGAAGACATAATTCAAAATCAAAGAAGAACAGGACAGAGATTTTGGACTTCTCAAAGGTCTTCACACAGAGTCACAGACAAGTGGCCAAGGAAAAGAACTAATCAGAGTGGTTAACATGCAAAACTCTTTCTCTGATTATGTAGATAAGCTGGCAAAGCAGTCTTCCTATCACCTAGATAAAGTACCAGATCTCCAACAGTTGAGCGGGTGCATATATAAAGCTATGGAGGAATTGAAATATCGGGTATATGTGGTTAATAATTTGGCCAAAGATCATTCCAGATGGATCATTAGATATACTAATGTCCATATTAGTATATATGAGGAGCTTGTTCCAATCATCACAGTTGTTACCACCTATAAGGCGAAATTAGATAAGGGGAAGGAAACAAATACATAAATATATTCCCCCCTTATACTAAATTTTGATAGATTTTGTAATCGATAAATGTTCACTTATCATTTATCATTTTGGTTAGAGAGGTTGAACTATTTTTGTTACATATTTTGTAACAGTCAAGCTCTGAAATCTATATGTACTCTTTTGAAAATCAATAAAAAGGTCGGCTAAATTTTGGCGTAAAGGACTTCATTTTTGCTGAGTCAAAATTGTTTATGTTTGAATACCAATGTTTTAACTGTTCTATTGCATTTATCTTTCTGTCGATTTGAACATTTCTTTATATTGTATTTTCAGTTCATGATCAAACCGGAGTGTTGTATTAAGATTTAATACAATTAATCAAGGGAAAATCTGAGTGTTATTCAAAATCATGAGAGATGTTCTTGTGAAGTATTTAGAATTAGATTGAATCATCTTTGTTGTGTTAGCATTGATCTTTCTATTTTGTATTTGTATCATCTTTATCTACCATTGCATTACCATTTTTAGGAACTTATATGATTGATAAGGTCTTGAGATTGGCTATATTTAGAGTTGAATCTATTTGCCTGAGCTAGTTCCTATCTAGGCCTAGCTTGGATTACCTCTTCTGTTCTTGGGTCAAGAACACACCCCCATTAGATTAGGAAAGAACAAAATTCATTGAAGATCAATCACTTAAGGGAGCTGTACCTAAAAATTCAGAGGGAAATCAGTTATTCAGTTACATTTCCCAACTGTTGTATTCAATTGTTTCTTTAATATTTGGGCATTTAAGAGTTAAAGTGAAAAAGAATAATCTATTTACTAATAGATTTTTGGCAACTCTGTTGGGGAGATAAATAGTCGCTAGACCAAAAGAAATATCATGAGGAAAGATGGTGCTTCTGTTGGAATTAATGGGAAGTGTGTACTGAGAGGGGAGGGGTGAATCAGTACCCCTAAAAATTTTGTATCCTTTAATCAATTAACCTTTGTGTAATCAATTGTATATCCATTCAATCTTATCTATACTATCTTGATGTAAGTTATATCAATTCATAACATTAACATACATGTGAATATTCATAGAAATATTCATGAAAGTAATTGACACATAACACAAGATATGATATTGCAGAAAACTCCTGTTAGGAAGTAAAAACTGCGGTGGGGATGCCACCCACAAAATCTTCACTATCTGGAAATTGGAAGGGGCCGATTAAGGCTTACAATTTGATCACTTTTGATGATCTACCTGGTTAAGAGTATCTGTGGAGACCTGTTAAATTCTACTCGGTTAAGAGCTTTAGCAACACTATTAAGTGTGCACTCGGTTAAGAGATTTGTAGCTGGACTTTTAAATCCACCTTCCTTGAAAGGATTTTTACACTTTTCTCCACTTGTTAGAATGATATAAAATTATAATTTGACCTAGTAAATGCAATCTCCTATTACTGATGTAGATCCTTTTAAGTTTACATGAAGAATATTATCACCTAATGTGATTGAGTAATACCTTTGATTCTTGGTAGCCTCTGTTCTTGGTTCTTGCTAACCAAATTCACCTTTTTTGTTCTGGTTCTTGAAACTTTCAATCTGATATATAGATGTGCTCGTAGGCTTCATCCATCCTCTTTTTCATATTCACATCCCTTTTTTATAATGAATGATTGCATCATCTATTTATAATATGGATTGACATCATTAAGTTTCACGAAAAACAATGTTAACTCTAAGATCAGGTTTACAACTTGTACCTTGATCTCCTAGTCTATGTGTTTTAAATTAGTTAGACTGATTAAAAAACTTACATTCATGTTTCTTGTCCCTAAAGAAATGGATTCTAAAACAAATCAAGATTCTATAAATAAAATAAGATTGCTTTATCTGATGTGGAAGTTAGATCCACTTTTTGCGGGCTGCAACTGATTCTTGGTTCCTAACGGTCGGTTATGCTTCTGAAATCAGTTGTTTGTCTTTCAATTTTGTTCTCTCGGTTTTCTCTTTAACTATCTCTTCAGTTTGCACTTTATTTGTCTCTCGGTTTGCACTTTAACCTGCATGTCGATTTCCTCTGTCGGGTTCGTCTTTATTTTTCTTCTTTGCAATTTTGGTGTACACACAAAGTTGTGTCATCGGTTCTCTTTGTACTCAGTCATTTTGGTGATCTCTTTATATCTGATTTTTGGTTTGTTCTTTTTCCTGTCTTTTGGTGCCTTCTTACCGAAAGTGGTGTTTGCATACTAATGGAAAATTAATTTCATCAATATCCCCCTTTGACATTAGTATCAAAAACTAATATGTGCAAAATACTAACAAAATGTTAAATATATACAACATATATAATCCTTAGTCATTTAATGACTCCCCCTATGTATAAGTTGGTATATCATTATTGTTGGTAGTACTGTATAGTGCCTGCCTATCTGTACATATCATTTTCCCATATGAATATACATATACATATCATTGTCATATATCATTTCCCCATATGAATACATATCATTTCCCCCCTTTTTTGATATTAAGGGCAAAGGCCTATACCTTATAGTTTATCAAAAATGTGGGAGTGTGAAGACTTCATTTCTTCCATAATTTCCTCCCATTGTTCCTTTAAGTTCTCCAGATCCATGTGCTTGAGTGTGATCTTGGAATACATATCATAGATGGTGTCTGCTATAGACATCTTAGGAGTTGCTATCAGTTGTCGTGCTGAACTGATGTGTTGCTGGAGCAGTGTTAAATTTGGTAGAAGTTGATCTTGGAGCTCAGTGACTTCTTCCCTAAAGTGTGTCTCTGCTTTGCACAGTTCCTTCATTAACCTCTTTATCTCAATGATCTTCTCATAATGCAACTTAATTGCATTGTCTCCATCGGTGGTTAAGCTATTAGCACTATTAGCTAGATTTGTATCTAACTTTGCTATGTTGTCACTATTCTCTTTAGTGAACTTTTCCAAATTGCTCAGCTGTTGAATCAAGGAAATAGCTTCAATTATAATTGGATCTAATTCAGTAATGAATTTTGATAGCTTTACCTTGTTGACTACTACTTCTTGGCTGATGTTCTCAATGAGTTTCTGTTGGTACTTTTGCTCAGCTCTCTAATTGCCTTCTCTACATAAATATTATGTCTTGTTATTGCTTCAGTTAGAGTGGCTAATTGATCAAGAATTGGCTTATTTTGATCAATATCAAAATCAAGAACAATCTGGTGCAAGATGTCCCTAGTTGTTTCTAGTACCATTGAGTCTCAGTTCTATTTCTTCAGCTTCTCCTGTAATGCCCTCCTTTGGCATATTTCACCATATTATTGTAATGCTTCAAAATCAAGTGTAGTTGGGTCACATTTTGGTATCTCAATGATTTCATCCAAAGTGACTCCAACTTATTCTTTTTGGATTTCTTCTTCTTCTTTTGTGTTACACTTGAATGTAAAACCATTGCCAATTTCTCAGCTTTCTCAGTTGTGCTTGATGAATTTACCTGGTGTGCTTCTTTTTGTTGTTGTATATCGGTTTTAGCTTGTCGGGTGTCTGTAGACATCTCCACATTAACCTTCACATTGTCAGTAGAACCTTTGTCGATTTCCTTAGAAATGTCATATTTAGGTTTATCTCCTTCATCGGTGTCCTTAGCTTCATCATTCTTTGTTTATGCACCCTTCTTTGTTGTGTTTGCATCTACTTGTTTTAAATATCCTCCTATAACCTTATCAGTATCGGTTACTGTTTGAGTGTCTCTGATGTCCTTCTGATCATCGGTGTTGTCTTTCTTTTCCTCTTCCCCTACATCTTTGGGAGTATCATTTTTTAGGTGACTTGTCTGTTTCTTGTAGAATATTGATAGCTTGTATCAATATTGGCATGTTGCCTGGTATGTTCACCTTTGCAGTATCAACTGTTGTGTCATGTTCATCGATTGTGTCCTTTTTAATATTGACATCTTCATCTTTAATTATTTTCTCTGCTAGATCATCAGTAATGTCAATGATATTGTTATCCACAATGTTGTCATTTGTGGTGTCAGGCCATGACTCATCTACAACATCCATGTTTTTGTTGCCGGTTGTGTCTTCTTCTTCTTTGTCTAACTCAATAGATGTATCATCTTCTGTATCTTTTATTAAGATCTATTCTTGAGTTTCCTTATCAACATCTTTCTGTTGTAGGTATTTCTCAGGACTTTCTTCCTTGGTAGGTCTATTTAGAAATTCACACCATTTCTTATGGCTCTTTTTCTCAAGCTCTATAAGCTTCCCTTCGATAAATTTGTAGGCTCTCAACTTCAGTGAGAACTCCTTTTTGTGTTTCTCCATCATCTCATCTATTTCTTCCTTCTTGGATTTAGAAGGCATGAGAGTAACAAGTAATCTTTCTCTTATTTCCTTTTCACTCTTCAAAGAAAATGTCCATCTGGAGTATAGTTTTTCTAAGAGTTCCCTTGGTACATTATTGCTTTCAAACTGAATCGGTACATATTTGAAGTTGCAAATTTTTTCTATGATGGCGTCTTCAACTTTGTTTTGATCTTCTAGATCTAGATTCAACCATCTTCTAATCTTAGAATCTGTAATATATCTTGAATTTGCAATAGATTTACAAATGTCATCAATATTTTTTGGAGCTTTAACCTTAACATTTTATGCCTCTACAGCTTCATCTTGCTCAGTATCTTCAATATCTTATCGGGTTCTGATGAGCTTTCTTACTCTTTTGTTTGTCACTCTCTTTGGTGTGTCCACTTTCCTCTTATATGTTCTTACTTTTCCTTTCTTCAAAGGTGAAGGATTTGAATCCTTAGATGTTTGGCTTCTTGTTTTAGAAGTAGTTGTGGTCCTTGGTTTCTTAGTTGGTGGAGGAGGTGGTGAACCTGAATCTGAGGCCTCAGAGTCATTATTTTCTTTAGCTTCACCGATAGGTAGCTGTCCTTTAGTTTCTTCCTCCTTTTTAGTTTCTTCCCCCTGCTCAGTTTCCTCCTCTGTTGCCGAAAGTATCTTCTTGAGGTCCTTTACCATTTTGTCCTTTTTCCTAACAATTTTCTTAACAACCAGGCCATATTTTATTCTTGTTTTGGCCTCCTCATATGTTCCAAACTTGGGTTGTTTCTTATCTAGTGGTTCATTTAACAAGGCATCAATTGCTTTAGATGCAAGATCAATGTTTATCTCATATTCTAATGGTTGAAGCCATGTTTTCCTCAGTACAATAGGCTATATATAAGTATGATCTGTATCAACCATGAAACATAGTTCATCTTTATACTTCTTAATGAGTTGTTCGGGGATCCTTACCCTCTTTTGCATTCGGTCTTTGAATAAAGTAAGGTATTCATCCATGAGTGTCCCAAAATTATCTCCCAGTGAGGCTATATGTTCACTGATCTTCATGGTGACCAGTTTTGTGCTATCCCATTTCATATCTCCTACCGATGGGGATGTTTCTTGAAAGTAGAATAAAATGCACATTATGAGTGAGCCAAACTTACATGTGTTTGACTTCACATTCCTTATAGTATTTAGATTCTCTTCTAGCTGATTCAATAGAAGTTCGGATAATTCCAACTGTGTTCCCTTCTTCACAATCTTATACACTGTGTCCACTACACCAAATGCAATATTGTTCATTCTGTTGGCTTGGAAAAATTTGTATCCTAGAACGCATGCACTAAATTTCATCTCATCATCGGTAATGGTGGAAACCTTCAATCCTCTACCATCCCATTTAGCTCCAGTGATCTTCTCAGTTTCAGCCTTGGGTGGATGATTCAGTGCTTTTACCTTCTTGGTTATAGGGTAACCGATGACCGCATGCATAACATCTTGGGTTATCATCTTCGGTTCATCCAGCCAAAGTTTATGGTTGTGTATTCGGCTTAGTACTAATCGAATCCACTCAGTTTTGAATGCTTACGGGAACATTAGGGAATTGTTTATCCCTTTCACTTCTATATGTTTACACTCATCTTTCAGTGTTCCATCTTCATTGCATAGCTTCTTATAAGCTTTTCAACCTCAGAATCACTTATTTCTGCAATCTTGCAGTGTATAAATGCTTGAATGTCCTCAATGAGAAAAAACCTAGCTGGTATTCGTGAGAATGCTCTAGCATTGTCAGGTCGTGAGACAACCTCAGGGTGAATCTTGTAGTTTGGTTCCTCACATGCCAAGTTCTTGATGAGCTTGAACTCATCCTTCTTGGTGTTCTTCGATTTCATAGTTCTTGATGTGGTATCCATTTTTTTTCAGATTAGGGATTTTGTGAAATGCATGAACTAGAGTTTTCAGTTGTTTATAGAATGTACTATATACACCAGTTTTTTTTTATGATCTACTTAGGAGTGCTCTGTGTTGAGTTGTGGTCACTTTTTGATCCTATTGCTTTCTTCTTGAAAATTTCTCTTCGTCGCTCTACTCTGGTTGTGGTGAAAAATGAGACCGACCAGTCACCTTTTTATAGTCATTTTGACCTAAAAGGTGTGTCATTAATGCTTACCAATTCCTCAGTGTGTAAAGATAGATTTTGTCGGTTAAGACTTCAACATTCCTTTGGTGACAACATGACGTTTTGGGGAGGTCATTATACCTTTTTCTTTTATCGACGGGTTTCAGTATTGAAAACCACTTGTTTACTTTGCTCGGTTACCGATGAGGCTCAGTTTATACTAGAAACTTTTCTTTTAACCGACACTTCTCGGTAAGTGTAGGCAGTCTCAGCTTTGAGTGTGTACTGATGGATTTTGGTATGTATGCCCGATAGCATAGTTATCATAGATTTTAACAAGTAGTACCATGATGCATCTTTTTTATGTTAATTTAGCATTTAATAAATATAATATGGAACTGATGTAAAAATAATACATAGTGTAATGCAATTCCATACTTACTTGTTCTGCTTAGGTGGGGGTGGTGATGTCACTGGATCCATTAGATGGGGTGTCACCATTTGTATTTCTTGGTCCAGCTTCCTCATTGTTTGAAGCTTTTCTCCACATTTTGTCTATTTCCCTCTGGATTTCTTCAATGGTGTTACCATTTGGATATGTGTTGGTCTCTGCCATTCAGTCTCTGTAGTCTTTCTTGAGATGACCAACTTTATGACAGTGTAAGCATGTCATTCTGTGGTTAGTCCAGCCTCTAGACTTTCTAGTCCATTGTCTTATATAGTTTGCAGCAATGTGACCAAATCTTCCACATGTTGTACAACTTGTCTAATTGTTGTAATCCCACACATACCAGTTACCAACTCTCTTTGGTTTATAGGGAGTTTCTTGACCTTTAGGCTTCCATGATTTCCTTTTCTTTTTTCAACATTCAAGAGTTGTGTGCCCATTCATTTTGCAAGTAGGACAATATTTGTCCATGTAGGTTTCCTTCTTTGGTTGTTTCATCTTAGACTTACATTCATATGCTTTATGTCCTTTCTTGTTATATTTATAAAAAAATCCTAAGAATGAAGATGTAGATTTAGGAATACCTTTCATTTTTCCTTTGCATACATTTGATGTATGGCCTTTCTTTCCACAATGAGTGCATGTAAGATTTCTTGGTCTTGAATTTGTATAGACATTATTTGGATCAGTTTGATTTGATGATTCTCCATTCTCGGTAAAACCTAGACCGGTGTTGTTGTTGACTCTTCGTTGTCCTTTAAGAAAATCATCCATTCTTTTATTGCTTTCTTCAGCCTTTTTGATAATTTCATTATGTTGTTGTTGAATTCTTATTTCATGTTTCAACTTTTCATTATCATCCCTTCTCACCGATAGCTTCTATTTTTTTAATGATTTCAACATTTATTTTGTTTGCCTCTTGACTCATAAGAATAATCTGATTTGTAATCTCATGGTGATGCTCTGTAAGTCTTTGTATTTCAGACTATTTTTCTTGTAGCTTTTCTTTAATCTTTCTTCTATCATCAATATCTAGTGTTCTTTCTTTCTCATCTTTTCTAGCATTGTTCATGACATCAATCATCCTTACCATCTGTGTCTCTTGATTGATTTGCAGAGATTTAACTTGTCCAGCCAGATGTTGATTGATTTCAGTTAGGCTTGTGATGCTTCTAATGTATCTAATGCTTTGGTTGTAGTTGATCCTAAAGACTCAAAGAAGTCTGGTATCTCTTCCTCGTGATAATCTGTCTCATTACAGTGAGACACCATAATCTTTCTTTCATCTAACAGCTGTCTCATGTTGATTCTAGCTTCTTTATACTATTCATAGAACATCTGAATTTCTAGCTTCTTATTTTCAAAATTCTTGTCGAGTCTGTACTTCTCCATTATATGATCTTTTCTCTTAAGCCTTTAAGCTTTTCCAAAAGAAGAGACTTAGCTCTGATACCAATTGTTGGAATTAATGGGGAGTGTGTACTAAGAGGGGAGGGGTGAATCAGTACCTCTAAAAATTTTGTATCCTTTAATCAATTAACCTTTGTGTAATCAATTGTATATCCATTCAATATGATCTATACTATCTTGATGTAAGTTATATCAATTCATAACATTAACATACATGTGAACATTCATAGAAATATTCATGAAATTAATTGACACATAACACAAGATATGATATCGCAGAAAACTCCTGTTAGGAACTAAAAACTACGGTGGGGATGGAACCCACAAAATCTTCACTATCTGGAAATTGGAAGGGGCCAGTTAAGGCTTACAATTTGATCACTTTTGATGATCTACCCGGTTAAGAGTGGAGACCTGTTAAAGTCTACTTGATTAAGAGCTTTAGCAACACTATTAAGTGTGCACTCAGTTAAGAGATTTGTAGTTGGACTGTTAAATCCACCTTCCTTGAAAGGATTTTTGCACTTTTCTCCACTTGTTAGAATGATAGAAAATTATAATTTGACCTAGTAAATGCAATCTCCTATTTCTGATTCAAATCCTTTCAAGTTTACATGAATAATATTATCACCTAATGTGATTGAGTAATACCTTTGATTCTCGGTAGCCTCTGTTCTTGGTTTTTGCTAACCCAATTCACCTTTTGTTGTTCCAGTTCTTGAAAATTTCAATCTAATCCATAGATGTACTCGTAGGCTTCATTCATCCTCTCTTTCATAGTCACATCCCTTTTTTTATAATGAATGATTACATCATCTATTTATAATATGGATTGACATCATCAAGTTTCACGAAAAACAATGTTAACTCTAAGATCAGGTTTACAACTTGTACCTTGATCTCCTAGTCTATGTGTTTTAAATCAGTTAGACTAATTAAAGCACTTACATTCATATTTCTTGTCCTTAAAGAAATGGATTTAAAAACAAATCAAGATTCTATAAATAGAATAATACTGCTTTATCTAACATGGAAGTTAGATCCACTTTTTGTGGGCTGCAACTGATTCTCGGTTCCTGGCAGTCGGTTATGCTTCTGAAATCAGTTGTTTGTCTTTCAGTTTTGTTCTCTTAGTTTTCTCTTTAACCGTCTATTTAGTTTTCACTTTATCTATCTCTTGGTTTGCACTTTATCCTACACGTCAGGTTCCTCTTTATCTTTCTGCTTTGCAATTTCGATGTACACACAAACTTGTGTCACCGGTTCTCTTTGTACTTAGTCATTTTGGTGATCTCTTTATATCTAATTTTTGGTTTTTTCTTTGTCCTATATTTTGGTGTATGCTTACTGAAAGTGTTGTTTGCATACTAATGGAAAATTAATGTCATCATCTTCCCCATCAGAATGTGATTCCTGTGCTTCATACAAACCTTGGATTCCAAGACGATCAAGAGGATATCATTTCCTCATTGAATACTTTTTCCTACACATACAGAAGAAACGTCAAGCATTATAGAAATGCTAGCCAAGTGCTTGAACAAGAAGAGGGTAGAGAAGAAGAACTTGAAAGAGCCATCCAAAGGAGAAATTTAAGAAGGGCACAACATCGAGTAGAGCATGAAGCTAGACTACAAAATAAGTTGAAGCCCTGGATTCTAAAAGATTTCTTAGAAGTGTAAAGAAAGAATGCAGTATAGACCTAGTATTTGAGAGACTTGCAGAGATTGATTTTGATCTACTTGAAGTACCTCCCTGAAAAAATAGAAACACTAAGAGAAAAAGAACACCTCCTTCACCTCCCAAACAATCAACCCCCTTGTCTACTACCTATCAAGTGCTAACCTTGCATGGAGTGTTTTCTCCTCCTATTGTAAACCTAACACCTTATCTACCTCAAGTAGTTATGGAAGTTCCTTGGGCCACCGTAGTTGGTCCGCTACAACTAGTAGCATATAACCCACTTCCCACAGCGTCGAGGAAGAACTTTCCCAAATTCTCCAGAGATGGGAAAGTATTTACAGATGAGCACATTGCTTCTTTCTTTGCATCCATTAATGTCTTAGCAGTACATGAAGAGGATGTTCCAGTTAGGTTATTTTTTGAGACTTTTGTTGAGGGTGCAGTAGATTGGTTTCATCACTTGCCTAATTCTTCTATTACAAATTGAGCTTCTATGAGAACAGATTTTGAAAGAAGATTTAAAACTGCTGAAGATGAGCATGCTTTGTTGATAGTGTTGACTTCTATCAAAAAGGATCCTTCTATAAGCATGAGGTATTTTGTTCCTAAATTTAACAAGCTTGTTAACCATATCATAGTAGCTAACCAACCTACTGCATGTAATTTGAAGAAATTTTTCATAAGTGCTATGCCACCTAATATCAGCTATTACTTAAGAAGGGTAAACCCGGCCAATTTATATGTTGCACAGAGAACTACTATAGAGTTAGAAGACCACATGATCTCAGCAGGGAAGTGGAAATTAGAAATACAAACTAGGGCTAGTACTAGCAATACCACATCATCAGATGAGATGATCCAGAAATTATCCAATGAGTTCATCACCTTCAAGAGATAACTTCCCAGATTTAACGATCCTTATCAGTGAAATTTTCAAGACCAGCTTGGAATAAATAATGACGTGAGAAATACTAATGGACTACTCCCCCAGCAAATTGATAATTAAGCAACATGTAGATTTAGGTAACCCCCTCAAAATGACTACACCCTAAATATGTCAGAATTGGAAATCGGGAGCTGGGACCCACTGCATATGTCAAATGGAAGGCATTAAAGCCTCTTCCAAATTTGTATCTCATGAAAATCATCTGGGCACCTTTTTCAATCACTCAAACTGAGCCTCCCTATACAAATTTTCAAGGGTATTCACTTTTGCTTGTCTGAAAAAATTACATGGTCACTCCAAATTTGTTCCAGATTTAGGAGTACCAACATAGGCTCTGACTGAGGATGGTTAAACACAAGTTTATACCGAGAACCACATATCTCTGGAGTAGCAGACCACCCCAAAACTTCAAAATCAGAATTTATCTTTTCTCTTTCTCTTCTCACTTTTCAAAACTTTCCTCTCTTCTCAAAACAGGGAAATCTCTAACTGAAAGCAAACACACAACTGAAAGGGAAAGCGACTGTACAATATTTATATTATCTACAAGAGGCCCAAAACCCCAAAACTGAGATTAACTCTTACCTCTGTCAAACACAAAGCTCTCTGCCCCGTGTTTCAAAAATATGATAACATTGCTACTCTCAACTATCAGATTCAAGCAACTGTCATCATGTATCAACTTATCATATGACAACAAATCTGCATATTCTTGATATGAGCTTCTATAAACATTAGGCAAATTTTCATCATAAAAAATTGGTGGCATATATGTGTCACGATCGTTAGATAAGAACATACTTTGATATTTGTGACTTTTATCATCTTTCAGCTGTAAACCATTACTGACAAACTCACCATTCAATTGAAAGGGAGGATGATCAACCTTTGTCATATTGCTTGGGCAAGCCTTATTAATTTCAATCACATCCATCATTTGCATCTCAAGAGAAAGCATAACTTGATTTTTATGCAAAACTTCAAAGGCCTCTTCACTTGGAACATGATCATCAAACTTAGGGCACTCATCAGTTATAACATGATAAGTCATCTTAGGATATGGAGAAACAATCTCAGCATCAAAAATAGGAGGATCTTGGATTTCATCATCATTAAACAAGCTCAAAGAAAAGTGGTGGGTGGGAGGGAAAATACCGCCGCATTTAATTTCTTCTTTTGAAACTTGAGCCACTGATTGACCACTATCAAATAGTTCAAAGGCAGACTTAGAATCAAAACAAGATTCAAAATCCACACTGTTTTCTAAATCAGCACTCAATTCCATACTTGGATTTTCGGCATCTACTGAATCTGAAACCACACTGAAAACATCATCATCTGATAAATCAAACTGAATTTTATTATAGCTGAATGAAGAAGAAGTGCAAGAAGAAACAGTATCACATATGTCAAAATCAGAATGTACTGATTCA
>MU224422.1:2064928-2075106 GCA_018584345.1 Thuja plicata
GACTACTCCCTAAACATGTCAGAATTGGAAATCAGGAGCTGGGACCCACTGCATATGTCAAATGGAAGGCATTAAAGCCTCTTCCAAATTTGTATCTCATGAAAATCATCCGGGCACCTTTTTCAATTACTCAAACTGAGCCTCCTTATACAAATTTTCAAGGGTATTCACTTTTGCTTATATGAAAAAATTACATGGTCACTCCAAATTTGTTCCAGATTTATGAGTACCAACAGATGTAATGTCAATGCAAGCGTTGTATCCCAACTTTCCTTAATAGACTTCATAACTTGTAACTTAATTTCTAGCTCGGCGGCTAGACTTACCAAACTATTTGTAGTAGAGAGATGAGAATCTCTCTTGACTAATTCTTGTGCAGCTCTAAGTTCCTTCTGAATAACCTCCAGATGAGGTATCAAGGTAGTCTGAATAGTTATTAATTTTGCCCTGATTCTACCATCTTCAGCCATAAGCTCAGCTAATCTCCTCTGGGCATATGTCAACCTATCAAAATGTATGGACCTGGAACTAGCATCCATGCTCAATGAACTACCTGTTGACTTCAAATCTAATTGCAACTTCTCCACAAGCTGTTGATTATCCTTTGTAAAGAATTTTACATCACGTAACCTTTTGTACAAAGAATAAACATTATTTTCAACTTCCTCAAGAATATCAATAAGAGAAGAAAGTTCAACCTGTTTAATAGCAATCTCTGCTGATATCTTCTTCAAAACTTTGTTCTCAAATTTTCTTTCAAACCATTGTAAAAAAATTTCATTTGCCTTGATATTTTCATCATTAACTTTCTATACAATGTGAATTAGCTATTCCAAAATTGGTGTTTTCTCATTTGTATCTTCCATATCAAAAGCATTAACAAAAATATTCTTTATTTCATGTAGAAATTGCTTCTGTTGATGCTCCCTCTTCATTTCCTCTTGTTTCTTCTTCCTCTTCAATAGGTCTTGGAGATTCTAAATCTGCTCATATGTCAAGTTCTCTAGATCCCATTTAGGAATCACAATAACTTCATCCAATGTGACATTTAGGCTCGTTGACTTTTTCTTATTTAACTTCTTCTTCTTGAGCTCTAGTGAGTTGATACTCGGCTTAGGTTCTTCATTATCTTTTCCCTTGTCACTACTAATTTCAATTGTTTTCTTCAATTGAGTAATGATCACCTATTGATCAGGTATACTAACAATTTTGGGTCCAATTGGAGTAGATGGTACAGAGTGTGGCAGATCCACCAACACTTATATAGCCTCTTGTTCTGTAGGCTTATTTATCATTTCTTCCATCTTACTTCCACTACCGTCTAAAAATATTTTCACAACCTCTAAAATAGGTGGATTATCATTTGTTACCTCCTTTTCTTCTTTTTTTTCTGTCTTGGCCTCAATTTCTTGAATAGGCGATTGCATACCTCTGTCTTTCGGCTCATTCTGATCCTCAACATCCAAATTATTATTATCTTCAACTACAGTGACAATGGGACTGTCCAGTGTCAGATCTACAGTTGGCACTTTGCCTATTTTCTCTTCTAGTTCTATCTATGTCTCTACCTGTCCAGTAGAAATTTGTCCTTCCATTTCCATCTTCTTTGAGGTGCCTTCACCTATCTTATTTTCCTTCTTAATTAATAACCCAAAATTCTCCTTCCATATTTGAGTACTTTGTTGGAATACACCTTCAACATCATTTCTTCGTATTGAATAGGCTCTAAGTTTGGGAATAAACTTCCTTTTATATTGTTCAATATATTTTCATATATGTTTCTTTGTTAATCTAGGAATAACCGTAGCTAATCCCTTATTTGTCTTTCATTCATCAATGCATATTTCCATTTTTCTGATAAGATATCATATAGTTCTGTAGGGACAAGATCTCCTATCTCTACAGGTGTCATCTTAAATGTGCCCATCATGTCTATTAATTCCTCCTGAACCTTATGCTTGTCTTCACTACTTTTCTTCTCATACTTAAAAAATTTGAATCCATCTAATCCATTTGTACTTCTAATGTTCTTACATAGCTCATCAATATTGGTCGGTGATCTGTGTGATGCTGTAGGTATGTTGTTGGCTTTATCTATATCTATTTTCTCCTCATCATCTTCATGCTGCAAGATCAGCTTCCTCCTCGGTCTTTTCTCAGGTTGGCTCGGCACAACCTTTGTTTCAACTTGTTTTCTTTTACCTAAGCTTCTCTCTCCAACATTCTTCCTTGTATATATAGTTGTTTTCTCGGTGGGAGATGAAATAGTTCATGCCCTAGTCCTAGGCCAGTTTACAATAGGAGGGGTAGCCTTAGGTTTGGCTTTGCATGATTTAGTTTCCTTGGCAACCACTGGATTCTTTCCTTTTACTTTCTTAGCGATATCTTCTTCAGTTTCACTCTCCTCATCTCCACTAGTCATATCCTCTCCTTGACCTATTGAAAAACCTAAAGATGTATCCTCTATTTCTTCATCACCCTTAATTCCAATCATCTTCTTCAAACCTTTGACAATATTTTTCCTTTTTCTCTCCATAGTTCTAGCCTTCAAATCCATAGAGATTTTGGACTTAGCTTCCTCATAATTTCCAAAACATCAAGCTGATCCATCAATCTCCTCTATCTGTAGAGTTTATATAACTGCAGATGTCTCATCAATGTTCACCTCATAAGGTAATGGCCTTAGCCATGATACCCTCGGTACTACTACCTGAACATAGGTAAAATCTATATCCACTCAGAAACAAATGTCCTCATAGTGTTTCTCAACTAGTGACCTGGGAATTCTACTTCTCAATCTCATCTTTTTCTTACATTCAACAAAATATGTTCCCATTACATTGTTAAAATTACTACCCAACTGCTAAATAAGTATATTGATTTGTTGTGTAACTAGTCAGTCTGACTTCCACACAATATCTCCAAAAGTAGGAAAAGTATTTTGTATATAGAAAAATTTGCAAACTAGCAAAGAACAGAACTTACACATTAAGTTCTTTTCCTTTCAGATTGAAGAAATGTTCTCGACCAGCTGCATCATCTGAAGCTCAGCAAGGTCATAAGTATGATCCTTCTTCACAATATTCCATGCCTGGTCGACTACAATACATGGGACACTATACATTCGGCTCGATTGATAAAATTTGTGAGCTATGACCCTTAATGCAAAATCAATCTCCAAATCCATAATTGTAGAGATTGTCATCCCTCTTTTGTTCCAAACAGCCTTGGTGCTTGCTTCTATATCCTCCTTACTCTGAAATCTCATGATTCTTTTTCCGTTTACAATTGGATAACCAGTTACTCGATTGATGATTTCCTTTGTGATCTTAACTAGTCCATTATCCAGCCAAATGTTCATATCGTGTACACGGCTAAGAAAAATATTAATCCATTCTATTTTGAAATCTCTCAAAAAATCTAGGGCACGAGTTAACCCTTTCTCGGCTAGATGTTTATGCTCAACTTTTAGGGCTCTGTCTACACACAATCTGTTATAGGATTCTCTTAGCTCATAATCCCCAATTTTGCTCACTTTGCACATATAACACAATCTAATATCATGAATCATAAGAACCTTTGGTGGAATTTATGATAGGGCTCTAGTTAGATCACCTCGGATAGCGCTTTTAGGAACTACCCAAAAATTAGGAGTCGCACAGGTGTTACTCCTAACCAATTGAACTTTTAGAAACTCCTCCATTTTCTTAGCTGTTGCGGAAGAACTTGCAGCCATTATCTCTTAAAATAGGGTTCCAAAGATTATGAACATAATACCTTAGCAGATATCAAAACTCATACTTTCCACTAAAGAGGTTGCTGACGACACGCTGTAGAAATCTTCAAAAAAATTTATTGTTATCAAGTTCACAAATGCTCAATCCCTCTGTGAAATTCTTAATCGCATGGTGAGAATGAAAATGAGCAACTTTTTCTTTTATATAGGCTCCAACGGTTGGAAATCAGTTTATCATTAAATGTTCTTTTCGTTGAGTGAGTGCCAAATAGCTATCCTCGACCGACTCACAAAACTTTCCTACCTCTCGGTCACAACCCATACTCAGTCATCAAACAAAACTTACTTGGTCAATCATATCAACTCAACATACACTATATAAATTGGTCTAAGTCCACAATAATACTATTTCTCAGCACCTATAGTACACATTGACTTTGCTCGGTACATGTCTCAAAATATGTCCTAATGCATCTTAACATATGCTGATATGGACTTTTGCATCTTTATATGTTAGGAACTGATGAAAGATATGAAATTTAAATACATTTCCTCACATACCTCTTTTTCTTAGTTGGTGATGGTGTGATCACCTGATCCATTGGATTGGGTGACCTCGGCTACAGTAGCTTCACTATTGCATGGTTCTTCTTTCCTTGACCATGTCTAGTTCATCTGTTCTCTAATCTTCTCAACAGTAGGAGCAGGTACCCTTGTCTTGCATTCTCTCCTAGTATGACTAATTTTTAGACAATTATAACAAACTAGGCTTCCATTCATCCAACTCGTAGATTTTCCTTTGAAATGTGTCTTTATGCAGTTTTCTAGAACATTCCCATACTCACAACAGTAATGACAGCTATGCCATGTGTTGTGATCCCAATTATAAGTGTTGCCTTTCCTTGGTGCTTTTTCTTGTGTCTTTGATGTTCATTGTTGTTTAGCATTAGATCTATAATCTTGTGCTCTATGTCCAAATTTTTGACAATTGTAATAATACCCATTGAATCTAGGTGTGGGAGGTGCATTGTTTGCCTTTGCCCAACATTCATGTGTTTGATGTCTAAAAATCTTACAGTTAAAGAAATAACCATTAAACTTAGGTTTAGGATTGTACTTACCATTCATGCTTCGGTAGATGTTTGTTGTGTGTCCTAGTTTTCCATAGTGGTAGCATACAAGCTTGTTGTTCTTTGTCTTTGCATTCCTTTGTTCACCAGTCTTAGATGATTCTCCTTTCTCAGTAGATTTATGTTGTTCGGTATGACCTAATCTAGAAGAATCCTTAGAGCTTCTTGATGCTTCCATCAAATTTTCAAAATGATTCAAAGCTTCATTTGGTCTGTTCAATCTTTCATTAAGTTCTTTCTCAGATCTCAATTCATCTTTCAATTCACTATTCTCAAATCTCAGATACACAATTTCCATGTCTTTCCTGTTGATCTCCTGATTCACAAGTAGCAGTTGATTCACCATGTCAACCTGATTGTTTGTCATCATTTGTCCATCATGTGTTCTTTCATCAAGTCTGATAGTCGTCATTCTTTTTTCTTCTTTAGCCATAGCCTTGTCATCTTTAGCTTTCTTCTTTTGTTCCACTACTTCACATAGTCATACTATTTGAGTTTCTTGTTCTCTTTTTTAGGTTTCTGACTTCTTCACACAATATATTGTTCTTTTCCAGTAGATCTGCAATTGCTGCATCACTCTCAGTAGAGCTTCCATTCTAAAATAGATTTGCAGTGTCTTTTTCCTGATAATAAGTGTCATTCATTTGTTTGGCTAAATCTTTCCTTTCTTGTAAGGACTTCTTCAATTCATGTCTTGTTGTCTCAAGTTGATGTAATGCTAGCTGAATATCAATCTTATGATTCTCAATAAACTTTACCCAATTTGTAAACCTCTATCTCAAGATTTGTACTCTCAAGCTTATTAAAACCCTTTTATAGGAGAACTGAGCTCAGATACCAATTGTTGGAAATACAATATGGGAAAGCAAGATACTGAGGGGGGGGGTGAATCATATCTTATAAATTTTACCACTTAAAAAAAACTAATCCACAATATAATTGATCTATCAACTAGTAGCATCCATAACAGAGAAATAAATAACTCAAGACACAGAATTTTGGTAACCCAAAAACCCAAGAAGGTAAAAATGGGGTGGGGATGACACCCACAAAATCTTCACTACTACAGCAATAAATTTTTCCTGTTAAGGCTACAAAATTTGATCACTTCTGATGATCTACCTGGTTAAAGGTTTTCTCGGTTAAGAGCTACAGATCATTACAATCTACCTTGTGAAAGGATTTAAACTTACAACAAAGTAAGCACTCACCTAAGAGATTTAGAAAGGTTTGTTAGAACCACTTTGTTAAGATATTTCACCTGTTAGAATGTCTCAAGATCTAATCCTTTGGTATGCACTCAGATGTAGATGACGGATCTCCTCTTTCTAATACCTTCTCTAATCTAATAATCTGATATAAATTTTCTCTTCTACTCACTGCTCTTTTACTATGCTATATCTATGCTTCTTCACTCAAAATAACCCTTCACACATCTCTCATGTACACACACACACCTTACAAAATTAGGGTAAGAAGCAATCTTATATACCTTATGGATCTGGCATCTAGATCTAGATTAACAATCAAGATCATATACTTATGCCACTTGGGCATTCCAATTTTTTGATTGGTTACATGCCATGCATTGGGATCAATGATTTAATGTGTAATTACCTCTGTTGAAAAAATTAAATACTCAAACAAGTCATCCCAAAATAGTTTACCTTCAAGTTTGTTCCATCTCTGACATGTATGACAAAACTATCTTACTCGGCATATGAAGACTCTGGCGCTCGGCATGAACTAATCAACTTCACTCGGCTTCTATGTAACTCAGAAACTACTATCTGCTCAACAATGACTACTGCTCGACCTATACTAGATAGCTTGGTCGCAGTGATGACCAACTAACCTTCCTAGATAAATGATTAAGTGTGGGACACTAATGATCAACAAAACTTAGAGATCAACAGCGGCATTTTATGCTACCATAGATGGGACCTCTTATGCAGTATTGACCCGGAGTCAGAAAGACAAAGTCCCTGCTTCCACACCTCCACCAAAAAATAATGAGGCGTTTGCTTCTTTCTCTAAAGACATCAACCAAGGAGTGAAGGTTCTGCAACTGGGTAAGGAACAAAATTCTTTTG
This sequence comes from Thuja plicata, assembly GCA_018584345.1. Lineage (NCBI taxonomy): Eukaryota > Viridiplantae > Streptophyta > Pinopsida > Cupressales > Cupressaceae > Thuja > Thuja plicata. Next base: position 2,071,888 of record MU224422.1, read on the forward strand.
ACATTATTCAATTCTATAAAGATTCTAGAATTCAGATTTCCCATATAGACTACCTTAAGTCTAACCTTATAGAGTTACAAAAGTTAGTGGACTATTGTAAAGGAGGGAACCAAAATTTAAACCAAAATGTCATGACTTCAATAGAAAATAAGTCTATATTGATAGGTCCAATTGAGAAGGGAGAGTCATATGTTTTGGCTATATTCCCGGGTCAAAAGCCTAACCCATTCTATGTGTCATTGTATATTAATGGTTGTAAGTTAAGTAATTGTATAATAGACTTTGGTGCCTCAGACAATGTGATTCCATCAACTATAGCAAAGGTTTTAGGTCTCACCCTCACTAAAGCCCATGGTAGATGTTACTCCATGGATGCTAAACAGGTCCCCTTGGTTGGGAAAATCAAAGATGCTCAAGTGGCTTTAGCAGCACACCCTGAGAAGAAAATGTTATTAACCATCCTAGTTGTTGATATACCTGCTAGTTATGGTTTTTTGTTAAGCAGGAGCTTTTGCAAGGATCTAGGAGGCGAAATAAAGTTGGATTGGTCTTAGGCTTTGATCCCAATAGGTAAAAAAAAAAAAAAAATTGGTTCCTAAAGACAAAGCAAAGTTCACAGTACTAAAATATGATGACCCCAAAGCCCAAATTTTGTACCAGGAATTAGGATTTGGAAACTACATCCTATTTATGGATAATCATGATGAAGAACTTGAACTTGGAGAGAAGGAAAATTGGTCCTCTACTGAAGGAACGACACCACAAATTTGGACTCTTGAGTTTGACGGTAGCTATGCATTATCAAGATCTGGTGCAGGTGTAGTTCTAATATCACCAAATGGGGAATGTGAGCCCACGACTTACAAATTGGAGTTTGGGAACACCAATAACACAGCTGAGTATGAGGACCTCTTGCTAGGAATTATTCCTGTGAAGGAAAAAGGTGTGAAAATCTTAAGAGCTTGGGGTGATTCTAAGTTAATTGTGTGCCAACTTAAAAATTAATACTCTATGAATAACCATAGATTAAAAAAATACACGAACAGAGTAAGGGATGAAATTGAATCCTTAGAGGCCTTCTTTATTTAGTCTATGCCAAGAGACTTGAATTCTAAGGCAGAATCCTTAGCTTGGTATTAGTCTCATTACTCCTCCCTCACCTAGATTTGAAAGATAAGAAGTATCAAATAGAGGTTATGTATAGACCGTTTGTACCTAACAATGTCGAGGATCGGCAGGTGTTTGAGGATGACAAGAATCTACTTCTCTTTTTGGAAAGCAGTGGTGACTTTCATAAAGATGCTCATGGTAGTCATAAAAGAGATTGTCATGACAAACAGAAGACAGATAAGTCAGGGATCATCCAGTTGCAAGGTTATATAATCCCTCCTCACCTGGTCACACTTGAAAAACTTTTCAATAGGCATGATACCTTTGTTAAAAAGAAGAGGACTGACAGAAGTCCTACTACTGGTGAATATGAGGGAATAAACATCAGAAGTGAGAAAAACCCTAAGATGATCAATATTGGGAAATGTTGTACTGAAGAAGAGAGGGAAGAAGCCATAAAACTCTTCCTAGAGTACCAGGATGTCTTTGCATGGAATTATGAAGACTTAAAGAGCTTTATGGATGGGAAATTCAAACATCAAATTCCCTTAAAACTTGATGCTGATCCATTCAGGTAGAAATAAAGGAATTACAACCCCAAGGTTGCTGATGCTATATTCAGGGAAGTTGATTAAATGCTTAAGGCTAGGATCATATACCCTATCCATCATTCCACCTAGGTAGAAAATATAGTGCCTGTGAGAAATAAAAATGGGGAAATAAGAATTTGAGTTGACTTTAGAAACCTTAACCAGTCTTCCTTGAAGGATAACTAAGCTCTTCCCAACATGGACCACCTATTGCAGACCATGGCTGGAGCTGAGATGATGTCCATGTTGGATGGCTTCTCAGGGTACAATTAGATACAGGTGGAGGAAGCAAATCAACACAAAATGGCCTTCACTACTCCATGGGGTACGTGTTAGAAACACTGAGAGGGGGGGTGAATCAGTGTTAATTTCAGCAACTTGAAACTTAAATCAAACAGATAAAAAATGAAACATAACACAATAACACATAACAAAAGATATGTTTATGGGGAAACCTTGATCAGAGGAAAACCCTGGTGGTAATTAGTACCCACAAATGATTGTACTAGTCTTATGAACTTGTTATAGTTCCTTTGCCCTGTTAGGAACGGTTTTTACAATGCAAGTACAATGACCCTATTAGGAGTCTTTAAAAAACCATGTTAAAGGTGAATGGCTCATTGCCAGAGCTCACTACCCAATAGGATGAAGGCTGCAACCTTCAGATAATAGATATACACTATATCAAAAGATGAACTGCTCTTCTGACACTGTTGTCTGATTAGTTCCGTTTATGCGTTGATGCTCTAATCTCTTAAAGAGATCTATCTCATACTGATTTTTTTGTGTTGTTCTTCTGGCGATCTTTTCTACATATTTCTACTCTCACTCTTAACACAAAATTGTATGTCAATTATATATACATGCCTGAATAGACGTGACCGAAAACAAGACCTTAGTCGGCCCAAAAACAACATACAAAATTCTTCCAAATGAATTGGATTAAGAGTGTTTACATGAGTGTTAAATACATAGTTACAAACATATTACAATAGGTGCATGGCCATTACATAACAAAATATTATACGCTAATCAAAATCAGAAGTCTGCTTCATACTCTATTTTCTGAACTGTTAGTGGCACTTGAACTTGTTGTAGCTTCTCTGTACTGTCATATTTTACCATGTGTGTATAGACTAAGCTTATTAACATATCATAAAGCTTAAGTATAAGGGAACATAGTCTAACTCGATTGTATGCACGTGCACTAGTGCACTGATCAACTGTATATCTTTGTTTTGTTATGTCTTCTATACTTAGCCAAGTTTTGATCTTCAAATTTTGTGAACTAACTTGTCAAAACTTCATATGACTTTGTTGCCATAATGAAAACACAAAATTATTCATATAAACCCTGAGTGTTGTAACACCCCAAAATTGGCACCTAATAATCTAATCAATTTTGGTGCATTTTCTTATCTTCGAAGTCCTATTGTACTAGGAAAATTCTTCTCCTAATTGACTTTAATTGACTGAGTTTCAAATGCAGAAAACCCAAATTTGCATAAATCTGACATTA
>MU224422.1:2092240-2103677 GCA_018584345.1 Thuja plicata
TAAGATTCATTTCTATATCTAATATTTCAATTTGATGTTCTCAAGCTTTCATAGATTACAAGCAATTCAATTCTAGTTTAAGAGCAAATCCCTTTCATAGATTACAAGCTTTTCATTTCTAGACTAACAGTATTTGCTTTTTGCTAGTTTAATTGCATTTTACTTCCATAGAGTAGTTGCAAATCATTCTTAGATTAGTGCAATTCAATTTATTAGTTTAAATTGCATCTCTTTTCATAGACTAGTTGCAGATTTCTTATAGAATAACGGCAATTCTCCTCTTCTTGCATTCTTAAATCCTCCATGTTAGCAATGGCCAAGTTGTTGGCTCTCATTCTGAGGGTAAAACTCAACATCCACATCTAATTAGGAGGCAACAGGTCATCTCAATTGAATTTGAAGAGCAAACAATTCATGTTTGTCTTTGTGAATTAAGCGATTGTGTAAGGAATATGTTGTGTTTGTGTTGAATTCAGAGGTCCACACTCAGCATACAACAACTATCAACTTGCCAATAATCTCCCCCTTTTTCATTAATGGCAACAAAGGAATGTGTCCAAGTTACATATACTTTTACTTAACAACAAAAACTGTAAGTTTACTATACATCATACCTTCAGCTATATTTTTCATACTCCTCTATATACACTACTCCCCCTTTGACATTAATGACAAAGGTGCCAAAAAGTAAAGTTGCTAAGTACTTACTCCAAGTATACATTTGGGTATGTAGTCTGAAGATTCTTGATTTCTTGCTACCAGAATGCCTTGAGTGCATCAATAGTCTGAAGATGGGCACATAATGCATATGTGAGCTTCTCCATTTTTTTTAGATCCATGCAGGGGCCTTGATCATATGTGACAATAGTTTCATCTATCTATTTGATGTTCTCATTTAATACAGCTAAGGAGGGTGCAAGTGCATTTCTCAGTTGGGTTTTCCTGGTCCTTATCTTGTTGATATCTATCTTGGCTTTTTCAATCTTGTCTATCTGCCCTTGATAGATGTTGTTGCAGATGTTGATGTCTTGGGAGGATGTTTCAACTGATTTCCTTATGTTTTCAACCAAGTTGTATGCTTCCTCAATCTTCTTTATGTGTTCAGAAGTGAATTTTCCTTTGTCCATACAGTTAGCTATCACCTTCCTGCCTTTTGTTGCTAACTCTTTCAGAATTGTTTGACCAATATTCAATGAGTTGAGATCTAATCAGAAGTTTTTTATCAATTCATCCAATCTTTCCTTTTTGTACTTCTCCTCTATAGTTTTAGTTGTTGAATCTATTAAACTTGTGAAGTTTTCTTTGAAACAAGTCAAGATGCTATCAACATCATCAACTGACTGAATATTTGCCAATTTCTTTTTTGTTGGCACTAGGTTATTCAAAATGTTTACTGACTCCAGAAAGAGAGGATTTCTCATAACTTATTTTTCGTTGGCTTTCTCCATGGCTAATACACTGATTTTGATCAAGTCTTCTTCTCCCCATGCATCTAGGTTTGTTGAGTCAGGGGTCAAACTTGACAACAATGATACTAATAGTTTGATAGATGGAGAGAATATAGCATTTTGACTAACATCCATACATTCACTTTTCACTGGGATCTCCATAGAGGGTGGTTCATTAGATTCATTATCTTCCTCATTATTCAAATATGTTAAATCTTTGGAAATATCTTCATCTTGCTGCAAGGGAGTATTATCAATGCATACCTTCTCTTCTTCTTCAGTGCTGACAAATTCTTTTTCAAATTTGTTCAATTCATTATATGAAGTTGTCATTTTTATCTTAACATCATTGATCACAATGGTTTCATCTGAATCTTTGACTATGTCAGAGGGTGATGGAACTTTGGGCACAGAATCCTGTGGGCCTATCATAGGTACATTAAGAGTCTTTGGTTCTACTAGTTTGGAAGGAATTGGAGTCACTTTAGTTGTAGGCATCGTTGATGGATACATGTGTCTTTCCAAAAACACTTGCTCGAATGCTCTTTCAGTCTCTTTACCAACCAACTCATACTCTTTGTTCATAATGTGAAGAGTTCTTGTTTTGGTTCTTAGATGAGGTTTTACCAAATCTAACAGTATTTCCTTCTCATCATGTGACCAAACAGGAAGAAGACTGTCTAATGTTTCTTCTCTAATCCTCATATCTTCCTCTATTTCTTGTCTTTTCAATAAGTCTAGTATGTTCCATATTTTGTCTAGAATGACTGTCTTGAGTTCCAAAACTGACCTTTTAAACTTGATCGTATGAGAGATAATCATAGAATGTATTTCCGATTTATCTATCTCTTGGTACTTGTCATAGACATTTGTAATTGAATCTATTCTTCCTTCATTAATGATTATGTTCCTTAAGATCTCAAGACTAGGTCTGAATCCTACCTTGGGAGGGGCTTGAGTATTCTTTACTTTGCTTCGTGTTGTCCTTGAAGATGGGTGACCTGTGGGAACTTGCTTCCTTTTTCTAGTCAATTTTCTTGGTACCGAAGGTGAAGAAGATTCCAAGTCCATAGTAGTTGAGGGCACAGATGTATCTTCATCTGATTTCTCTATTTTGACCTCTGCAGGTGTTTTCTTAAGTTCTCTTGCAATCTTAGCTTCCCTAGCTTTATCTAGGTCTTCTTGTGTGACACCATGAACTTTTAGGATGTTGGATGTAATCCTTGATGCCTTCCTCTTATTATCTATACTGTATAAGACAAAATCAAATTGATTTTTCTTCTCTCTATATGTGCCCCATCTAGGCTCTTTTAGATCTTTAGGTGCAAACAAAAGAACTTGTGCATATCCTTCCAAAACATGTTCTTCTACTTCATAACCAAGTGGATGAGTCCATTTGGTTCTTAGCTCAACTGCTTCCATGAAAGTACAGTCAGTTTCCACCATGAAGCATATGGTGTCCTTGTATTTTTCAACTATCTTCTCTGGTATACTAAACCTCTTCTGCATCTTGATCCTGAATTTCTTGATCTCCATATCCATAGAGTCCTTTTACTACTTTCTGATGTAGCTTTTAATGAAATTTGAGACATAGTAGGTTTTCTCCTGTCTAGGTACAGATTAGAGACCTTACCAATAATGTAGAAGTATAAGTAGATAATCAATGAGCCAAATATGAATATTTTTCTCCTGTCATGCTTGATAGCTTTGATGTTCTCAATTAGTTGTCTGTGCAATATCTCACAAAGATTGTATTGTGTGTTATCTCTTACAATCCTTATTGCTTCCAGAACTATAGTTGCGGATACACTATTCAGTCTGATTGCATGCTGAAACTTGTAACCAAATATCATGGTGATAAGTTTAATGTCTTCTTCCAAAATGGGATCAACAGTCATCCCACGCCTATCACTTCTAGATAAGCATGTTGGAATTATTGGAATGATGTACTGAGAAGGGAGGGGTGAATCAGAACCTTTAAAACTTTTTATGTGATTGGCCCATTAACTTTTGTGTCATCAGATTTGTATATACCTATCTATCTGTTCATCTTTGATTATGTATGTGTAATCATAATATAAGTTCTTTACATGTATAAACATTCAAGAAACATTCATGAAAACAAATAACACATAACACATGATATGATATCGCAAAAAACTCCTATTAGGAAGTAAACACTGCGGTGGGGATGTCTACCCACAAAACTTCACTATCTGCAGATAAGAAGGGAGCTAGTAAAGGATTACAATTGATCACTTCTAATGATCTACCCTATTAGGATTATTAGAGTGGAGACCTATTAGGATCTACTTCATTTGAATCTTTCGCAACACTGTTAGGTGTGCACTATGTTAAGAGATTTATCAAAGAACTGTTAAGTCCACCTTCTACAAAAGGATTTCTGTTGTGATGCACTTGTTAGAATGAAACTACAATATAAATGTTGATGTGATAGTGAATGCAATCTCTAATTGTTGATAATAGATCATGTATAGCTTACAATGTATGTATGTAATCACCTTGAGTGATTGAGTAATACCTTGTCTCTACTCATCGGTAGCCTTCTTGTTTTCTTGATAACTGATGTGATCTATTTCTAAACTTCACATGAATTCTCTTCTTCTTCTTAGATTCTCTCCATAGCTACTATCATATTCAAATGATTACAAGTCTCTCTTGTTACAAATGATGGAACATCTATTTATACTAGTTTCTAGCTCTATTCTTGATTCATGCTTTTCAAATTAACTCTAGATCCAAGGTTTACAACTTGACCTTGATCTTTAGTTAGATATGTTTTAGATCCTTTAGGATGCTTTAAAACATTTACAATATGCTTGCTTGACCCTCAAGTTAAGATAAAAAACAAATAAAAACTATATAAATAGAATTACATTGCTTTATCTGACGTGTAAAATCAGATCCACTTTTTGCGGGATCTTTAACTGACTGTCAGTTCTGATGGTCGGGCTGCTCTATCAGTCTGTTGATTTTCTTCTCTGTCGGTGTTCCTTACTTGAACTATTCGTTGGGTATGCCTTTTCTTCTCTATCGGCGATGTTCTCAAAATTGTATCATCGGTTATTCTTGTCGTCGGTAATTTCTATACTTAGCATTTTCACGTTTAGACATTTTTTCCTGTCAGGTATGCTTGTTATCCGCCAGTTATGCTTACTGTCCACCGGTTGTGCTTATACCGATGACCTTTATCATATTTTTCCCTTTAAGTATACTATTGGCAAAACTTAATGTCATCAATCTCCCCCTTTGACATTAGTATCAAAAATTGATATGTGCAACATACTTGATGCATTAGTATGTACACCTGTGTATACTTCTTCCTTAGTCATGAAATGACTCCCCCTATGCATATGTCGGTAAGTGCAAGTTTATGTACATATCTATCTTTTATGTACATACATTATAGATATCCTCATATAGTATTTTATACATATGCATACATTCCTCCTTTTTCTTACTAAAGTATATTGTACATATGTACATTCCTCCTTTTTTGATAATGAGGGCAAAGGCACTTACATCTTTTCAAAAATGTGAGAGTGTGAGGCTTTGATTTCCTCCATCATTTTCTCCCATTTCTCCTTTAAATTCTCAAGATCCAAATGCTCAAGTGATATCCTCACATGCATGTCATATATTTTGTCTACCACAGACATTTCTGGGGTCATGATTAGAGTTCTTGCATTTGTAATATGTTGTTGCAGAGTGGTGAGGTTTGGAAAAATGTGAGCTTGAAGCTCTGTAACCTCATTTCTAAATTGATTCTCTACATCCCATATTTCTTGTCTCAATCTGTTTACCTTTATAATATTTTCATGATGCAGCTTTATAGTGTTTGCATCAAAGGTTAAACTTAGTACACTAGCTGTTAGATCTAAATCTAATTGTGATAGCTTTTCACTATTTTCTTTAGTGAAATTTTCTAATGTGCATAATTTCTGAAATAAGGTAACATCTTCAGCAATCGTAGGTTCTAATTCACTTGCTATTTCAGATAGCTTTACCTTGTTCTCTGCCACTTCTTGGATGATCTTCTCAATTAGTTTATGTTGATACTTCATCTTTGCCTGTTCTTCCATTGCCTTCTCTGCATCTACTTTCTGAATTGTGATGGCGTCGGTAAGAACTTCTATTTGTTCCATGACTGATGTGTTATCTTCAATTTTGACATCTGGAACAAGTTGATGTAAAATATATCTTGCCTGTTCAAGTGCTTGGGCTTCCCTATGTGCCTTTCTCATTTTCTCTTGAATTGCCTTTCTTTGACACATCACTCCAAACTTTTGAAGTGTTTCAGTATCTAAAGTAGATACATCCCACTTGGGTATTTCTATTACCTCATCAAGTGTGATAGCCAAGATATCTTTCTTCAATGCCTTTTTCTTTTTCTTCTTTGGCTGGGCAGATTGGTGTACTACCATTTGTAAACCTTGAGATTGGATTGATTTGGTGGGTGAGGGTCGAGAAGATGAAGCATCTTGATGTTTCTATTCTAAGTCCACCAGCTAGTTTTGTGAAGATGTCTCCTCATTTGCCTTGGGTGTATCAATAGATTTATCTTCTTTTTCTTTCATGCTTTCATCCTATTTGACTTTTTCACTCTTTTCTTTCTCTTCATCCTTTCTCAATGTTTCATCTATTTTTTTATCTACTCCTTTGTCTTTTTCAGTAGACACTTCTTGTCGAGTGTCGGTTGCATCTTTCATTTCTATATCCGTATCCTTTTGAATATTTGATGCATCTTTATTTTCATCATTACCCATGTCCTTGGGTATATCATCATCTTTCTTAGATGATTTATCTTGACTTGATTCAATATCAATAGCATCGATTAATATGTTCATGTTTGTCGGTGTATTGACTTCTGCAGTGTTAATAGTTGAATCCTGTCCATCAGTATTGCCCTATGCAACATTGATATCTTCATATTTTTGCACTTCTTCCGTAAGGTCTTTCCCTATAATGTCATTGACAATATTATCTAACCATGATTCATCATTGATATAATCAGTTATGTTACCTTTTATTGTCAAATCTTCTTTGGTAACTTCTTCTTCTCCGCTCAAGTCAATATGAATTGGACTTGGTGGATTTTGACTTTCCTCACTTTGAGTGTTGTCAAGAGTAGTGTCTGGCCATACTTCATCTACAACGTCAGTATGTTTGGGGCCTTCTAGATCACTCTCTTCTCTATCCAATTCCACAGATGAGTCATCTTGTACATCTTTAATCATGATTTTCTCCTTCTCTGGGCTAGCTTCCTTAGTGGGTTTATTGAGTATCTTGCACCACTTCTTAATGCTATTTTGATCAAGATCAATTATCTTCCCCTTGAGAATTTCATATGCTCTCATTTTTTGTGAGAACTATTTTTCATACTTCTTCATCATCTCAGTAATTTCTTCCTTGTTTGTATCAGGAGGCATAAGAGTAACAAGTATTCTTTCTCTTATTTCCTTTTCCTGATGTAGTGCAAAAGTCCATCTAGCTGACAATCTCACTAATAGTTCTTTGGGAACATCATATTCTGAGAATTCCAGTGGAACATCATGATGTTTTCACATTTTTTAATTATTGCATCTTCAATCTTATTTTGATCCTTTGTACTAAATTTTAACCATTTCCTAATGTTAGGATCAGAAATAGGATGTGATTCTGAAATATTCTTGCATATTTTATCAATTCTTGTAGGGACCAAAGGTTCTTTTTCCTTTTGTATCTCTACATCACAATCATCCATAGCTGAGTCTTCTATATCTTCTTGAGTTCTAGTCATCTTCCTCCTTTTGTTCTATTTTTATTTTGGAGGAGTTGGTTTTCTCTTGTATATCCTCACTCTTCCTTTCTGTAATGGTGAAGGAGTTGACTCTTTTTCAGTATGTCTTCTTGTTCTTGAAGCGGCTGTTGTTCTTGCTCTTTTGGGTGTAGGAGGATGTTGAGAATCTTATTGTGTTCCCTCTGAGTCATTCTTTTCCTCTTCTTCACCGATAGGTGACTGTTCTTCAGTTTGTTCCTCCTTACCCTCGGTTTCCTCTTCACTTTGTTCTGTAACTGCAAATTTCTTGGTTAAGTTTTTAACCATCTTGTCCTTCTTGTTTACAATCTTCTTGACAACAAGATCTGTCTTGATCTTTTGTTTGGCTTCCTCATAGGTGCCAAATCTTGCTTGTTTGTTGTCAATTGGTTCATTCAATAGTGCCTTGATGCACTCATTGGCTTGTCCTAATTTTATCTCATACTCCAAATATGAAAGCTAGGACTTCCTAGGTACTACTGCTTGGATATACGTGAAATCAGTATCTACCATAAAACATATGTCCTCTTTGTGTTCTATAAAACTTTTAGGTATCCTTGTTCTAGCTTGCAACATTTCCTTAATGCTTTTGAAATACTCATTCATTATATCATCAAAGTCGGTTCCTAGTGACTCTATATGCTCACATATTTGTATGGTTACAGGTCTGCTTGTATCCCATACTACTTTGCCTATGGAAGGAAATTATTCTTCAAAGTAAAAGAATATGCACATAATGAGGGAACCAAACTTACAAGTGTTTGTTCTTGAAGATCTTATGGTGTTCATGTTCTCCTCAAGTTGATTCAACAGGATCTCTGCAAGATCCATCTTCTTTCCTTGTTTGATGATTTTGAATGTTGTGCTCATAGAAATGCTTGATATGCTATTCATTCTACTTGCCTGGAATATTTTGTACCCTACCACACATGCACCAAACATGAGTTCTGTGTTGGTGATAGTGTTGACCTTGAGAGCTCTTTTGCCTAATTTTGTACCAGTTATTTTTTCTACTTCCTTCAGAGATGGGTGCTTGTGAGCTTGCGGTTTGTCTATTGTAGGATATCTAGTAAATGCATGAATAACATCCTTTGTTATTCATTTTGGCTTATTAAGCCATAAAGTCTGGTTATGCATTCTACTGAGAACTATCTTTATCCATTCTATTTTGAAAACTTTGGGAAAGTGTAATGCATTTGTGAGTCCTTTCACTTCTAGATGCTTGTGCTCTTCTTTCAGGTTTCCAACTTCATCACATAGTGCCCTGTAGGCATTATCTAGGTCTAGATCTCCCAATTCTGAGATCTTACAATGTATATAGGACCTTACATCTTCTACCAGTAAAACCCTAGGTGGGATTCTGGAGAATGCTCCTGAATCATCAGGTTGTGATGGGATTTCTAGGTGGAGCTTGTATTTTGGTTCAACACAAGTGCCTCTATTGACAAGCTTGATCATTTTCTTCTTATCTTCCTTCAAATTTTCGACTCTTGAAGTAGATGCCATCATGTTTTAGAAATTTAGGGTTTTTCATAATTTAAATAGTGTTGTCGATGAATGCAGGTACTTACTGAATCTCTTTGATTGCCCATGAATCCTCTGAGTGGTGTTTAGAATCTTGCTGGAGTCGCTCTTCAATTTTTCTCTTCAATCACTGGCTGGGCTCTCTTGGTTGCTCAAAAATCGCGGGTGCAAAATGAGTTCAATCGTCAGTCTTTTATAACTTTTGTGCCCTAAGTTGTCATTAATGCTCACCAACTCATTGGTATACAAAGACTGAGTTCATCGGTTGAGGCATAAATAACATCTTTGGTGTAGGCGTAAAGTGTCGGGGTTGCCAACATCTTTAATGACTTCACTGATGATTGTCAGTAAAGTGGCAAAGATAACTTTCATCAGCTCAAGGATCACTGATGTTCATTGGTTTACACTTAGCCACTTGGCTTTTGTGTAATGACCGATATATTATGGTAAGTAGTGTTAAATTTTTCTGTGTGTGTTCACCGATGCATATTTGTACCCAATAACTGATGGTTTTTTTTCAATAACATTTAAAAGTGACAATATAGTGCATCTTTAATAATGACGATTTGTCTATATGATCAATATGTAAATGGAATCGATGCATAATATAACTTTTCATAATGCGGTTCCATACTTGTGCAATTTAGTTGGAAATGGTGATGCCACCAGATCCATTGGATGGAGCGTCATCATTTGCCTTGCTTGTTCCAGCACCTTCAGTGTTTGTGGCTTTTACCCACATCTTGTTTCTCATCTTCTTGATGTCATCAATGGTATTTCCATTGGGATAAGTACTTGTTTTTGTCAGTCGGTCTTTGCAATATTTTATCACATGTCCAACCTTACGACAATGTAAACATGCCATTCCAGGATTGAACCATCCTCTTGGTCTTATAGTCCATTTTCTCATACAGTTATCAGATATATAACCATACCTTCCACATGTTTTTCAATTTACCCATGTGTTATAGTCCCAAATATATGAGTTACCTTTTCTTGTTGGTTTGTAGTCATTATCAAGTTCTTTAGGTGTCCACGCTTTCTTATTCTTTTTCTAGAATTCCTGATATGTGTGTCCATTCATTTTGCAAGTAGGACAGTACTTTTCCATATAGGTTTCCTTCTATGGATTTGCCACCTTGGATCTGCATTCATATGTCGTGTGTCCTTGCTTGTGACATTTATAACAATTACCAATGAAAGTAGATTGTGATTGAGGAATACCTTTCATTTTGTTTCTGCAAACGTTTGAGGTGTGGCCTAGTTTTCCACAGTGATTGCATGACAGCTTCTTGTTTCTTGGATTTGCATATATATTCTTTTGATTTGATTGATTAGATGACTCTCCATTGTTGGTGTAACCTATTCCTGTGTAGTTGTTGAATCTTCTTTGACCGTCAAGGAAATCATCCATTCTTTTGTTGCTATCTTCAGCTTTCTTGATCAATTCATTGTGTTGATTCTGAATTTTGACTTCATGCTTTAGTTTCTCATTTTCTTCCCTTAGCTCACCGATGATATGTATTCTTTCAATGAGTTTAGTATTTAATCTATTTTCTTCTTGACTCATAAGAATAATCTGGTTGGTAATCTCATGGTGATGCTCAATAAGTCTTTGAATCTCTGATTCTTTTTCTTGTAGCTTTTCTGTTATTTTTCTCCTATCATCAATAGCCAATGTTCTCTCTGATTCAGCTTTTCTTGAATCATTCATGACATCAATCATTTTTACCATCTGAGTTTCTTGACCGATTTGTAGCATTTTGATTTGTTCTGTCAGATGTAGATTGACTTCTTGTAGACTTGTGATCTCTTCTACTGATGTGTCTGAAGCTTTGGTCATTGATGATTCAACATTGTTGAAGTAATCTAGGATCTCCTCTTCTTGATAATATTTTTCATTAATCCTAGTTGTCATGATCTTTCTTTCATCAAGAAACTTTCTCATGCTTACTCTCGCCTCTTATACTGCTCATAGTAAATCTGAATTTGCAATTGCTCATTCTCAATAGTCTTGTCCAGTCTGTAGTTTTCCATTGTGTGGATCTTTTCTCTTAATTCTTTAAGATTTTCAAGAAAGAGACTTACCTCTGATACCAATTTTTGAAATTATTGGAATGATGTACTAAGAGGGGAGGGGTGAATTAGTACCTCTAAAACTTTTTATTTGATTGGCCCATTAACCTTTGTGTCATCAGATTTGTATATACCTATCTATCTGTTCATCTTTGATTATGTATGTGTAATCATAATATAAGTTCTTTACATGTATAAACATTCATGAAAACAAATAATGTAGGATTTCACAAATGTGCAAATCCACAGAAAGCCAAGATCACCTGCAAGCAAAATACCAGAAGCTGTAGAACAACCTGTAAGAGAGAGAGAGAGCTAGGGTTTTGAGAATCTCAGCGGAGTGAGAGCAAAAATGTATTTCTCAAAAGTATGAAACAATAATTACAAAAAGTGGCTTATAAGGTGAGAAACCCTAAAGCCGGAGAAAGCTAGGTTTGTGCATTTAATAATTAATAAACATATTAATTATTATGCACCTAAATGACAAGCTTAAGTGAAATAGAATAATAGCGACCTTTAATAATTAAATCAGATAGACTTAATTATAAAGGTAAATGGACTATTACTCTAA
>MU224422.1:2106386-2130353 GCA_018584345.1 Thuja plicata
GCTCGTCCCTGAGGAAAAGGATCCCTATGTTGTTTGCCAAGGACACAACCCTGACAAACCCCATCAGTGCAAGTAATCTGTGGAAGCCCAAGAACAAGTGCCTGTGTGCTCATCTGCTGAAGATATCGGATATCGCAGAAAACTTCTATTAGGAAATAAAAACTGCAGTGGGGATGTCTACCCACAAAACTTCACTATCTTCAGATAAGAAGGGAGTTGGTAAAGGCTTACAATTGATCACTTCTGATGATCTACCCTATTAGGACTATTAGAGTGGAGACCTATTATGATCTACTTCATTTGAAGCTTTAGCAACACCACTAGGTGTGCACTCTGTTAAGATATTTATCAAAGAACTGTTAAGTCCACCTTCTAGAAAAGGATTTCTATTGTGATGCACTTGTTAGAATGCAACTACAATATAAATTTTGATCTGATAGTGAATGCAATCTCTAATTTTTGATAAAATATCTTGTATAGCTTACAATGTATGTATGTAATCACCTTGAGTGATTGAGTAATACCTTGTCTCTGCTCGTCAATAACCTTCCTGTGTTCTTGATAACTATTGTGATCTGTTTCTAAAATTTGCATGAATTCTCTTCTTCTGCTTAGATGCTCTCCATAGCTACTATCATATTCAAATGATTACAAGTCTCTCTTATTACAAATGATGGAACATCTATTTATACTAGTTTCTAGCTCTATTCTTGATTCACGCTTTTCAAATTAACTCTAGATCCAAGGTTTACAACTTGACCTTGATCTTTAGTTAGATATGTTTTAGATCTGTTAGGGTGCTTTAAAACATTTACAATATGCTTGCTTGACCCTCAAGATAATATTTAAAACAAATAAAAACTCTATAAATAGAATTACATTGCTTTATCTAACGTGTAAAATCAGATCCACTTTTTGCGGGTTCTTTAACTGACTGTCGGTTATGATGGTCGGGCTGCTCTGTCAGTCTGTCGGTTTTCTTCTCCATCGGTGTTCCTTACTTGAAATGTTCATTGGGTATGCCTTTTCTACTCTTTCGACGATGTTCTCAAAATTGTATCATCGGTTATGCTTGTTGTCGGTAATTTCTATACTTAGCATTTTCACATTTAGACATTTTGTCTTGTCGATTATGCTTGTTGTCCGCCGGTTGTGCTTGTTGTCTGCCAGTTATGCTTACTGTCCATCAGTTATGCTTATATCGATGACCTTTATCATGTTTTTCCCTTTAAGTATACTAATGGCAAAACTTAATGTCATCAAAGCATGCCTGCTTAACTTGTTTCTTTACATCCTTTCCAGTAGGAAGAATAGGTCCAGCCTTAGGTAGTCCGATCATCTCATGAATGAGGTCAGCAGTGATGTAGACAGGAACTTCACCAATCCAAAATAGATCATCATGAATCCTACTGAGTATAATTTTAACCCATTCTTCTTCATAGAACTCGTGCGCATTTGTATTCTCAAAAATAGGGTTATCAGTGACATGTGAGTATTTATCCTTGAATGAGTAATCCAGTTTCATCATTGATGCCATGAGCGTGGTTATGTTTTTGTCACCCACAGACTCCTTCTTACAGTATATATAATCACGTATGTCCTCTACATGCATGACTCCTAATGGAGTCTTGGAGAATGCCCCTTCTACATCATCTAGCACTGACTTGAATGGATGCTTTTTAAACACGAATCTTTTCCTTTCAGTGATGTCAAAGACTACAGGGCTTGCCATACTTACTTGTTGATTTCTTAAGTAGCATTTTTCTAGAGTTCTGAAATGACATGTCTGTGCTAGGGTTCCGTTTCAACTTCAACTCATTTTGTGAACCAACCAACGGTTAATCCTTCAATACTTTGATGCTAACTTCATTTGTTCTCTCTGAATGCTCAATCTTGAATGCAAAGTGAAGATATAAGATCTTTTACTGACTTATATATAAGTTACTGTATTTAATGTTTGTTGTTGTAACATGGTTTACTTTGAGAATTTCAATCTTTGCTTTTGTTGAAGTTCAAGTTGTGCGTCCATGCATACCATCTCAACTTGTGACCAAATACATGAATCCATAGGCACATACTCAGAGGTGAGTATACCAGCCACGCAGGGGTTTAGAGCTTGAATAGCTCCCCCTATGACCATGAGGGTCTTCTAACTAGAAGTAGAAGTTGCATTCACTATGGATGCATCTACTACTTTGTTAACATCATCATCTTTCTTTACTTCAACCCATATTTTACCTGAATCTTCTGTAGCTTTTACAAACTTGACTTCTCCAGATTCTTCAAATAATGATCCTTTAGGCTTTTCTTGTCTTTGTGTTCTGGATCTGCAAAACCTTGAGATGTGTCCACCTTTGTTACATGAGTGATGGATGATTGGAGGTCTATTGATATTATTTACCATGTTGCACTGCTTGCCTGAGTGTCCATTATAGTTACATATCTGACATGTAATGTTCTGATAGTTTCTCTGAGGTTGATTTCTCTGATTGTATTGAGTCAGATTTCTTTGGTTTTGCTATGATTGATTTCTTTGACTAGTTCTACAATGTATAGCCCTATGACCAAACTTATTACAAGAGTAACAATATCCATTGAATGGTCTTACCTCTTTGTAATCTCTTTCCAAGTTTCCATGCTTGTTACAGGCATAACAAGTTCGGTTAACTATCTTGTGTTCATCTTTAGATGATTCTGCTCTAGCTTCTATAAGATTCTCAGTAGCCTTTACTTCTGTAGATTTTTCTTGTACTTTCTTACGTTCTTGTATTGTATTAGTTTCACTTTGTGCTACATTGTATCCAACACCAGTATTATCTCCTCTTGACTTTTGTGCATAGAGTTGCGATTGTATTAGATTAGAACCTGTGTGTAGTTTTTCAATATGATTCTTTGCTTCTGTCAATTCATATTCTATATTTTTCTTGATGTTTTCTAACTCCAAGATCTTCATATTTGCTTGCATAAGTTCTTCATCTAATTGTTTACTTTCTTTGTTCTTTTCTTCAATAGTTGTTAGGCTATCTGTAAGTTGTTCATTCAGATCTTCAATCTTGTCCTTCAGAGACATGTTTTCTTCATTTAGCTTTTTGACCATTTTTCCCAAATCATTTGTAGAGCAATCTTTCAAATCTTTTCTTAATTTTTTGATAAGAATTTGGGAGCCATCAACTTTTAGTTTAAGTTATTCATTTTCTTTTTTAGATCTGTCAAGATTATCAAGGGTTGCTTCAAGATTCTTTTTCAGATGTTTCACTTCTGCTGAATCCATGATCTCCTCAAGTGGTTAAACTTTCTTTCAGAGGACCAGAGCTCTGATACCAATTGTTAGAAACACTGAGAGGGGGGGTGAATCATTGTTTGTCACTTATGTTAATTTTAGTAACATGAAACTTAAATCAAATAGATAACAAATGAAACATAACACAATAACACATAACAAAAGATATGTTTACGGGGAAACCTTGATCAAAGGAAAACCCCGATGGAAATTAGTACCCAAAAATGATTGTACTAGTCTTATGAACTTGTTAGAGTTCCTTTTCCCTATTAGGACCAATCTTTACAATGCAAGTACAATGACCCTATTAGGAGTCTTTAAAAAACCTTTTTAAAGGTGAATGGCTCACTGCCAGAGCTCACTGCCCAATAGGATGAAGGCTACAACCTTCAGATAATAGATATACACTATATCAAAAGATGAACTGTTGTTCTGACACTGTTGTCTGATTAGTTCCGTTTATGCGCTGATGTTCTAATCTCTTAAAGAGATATATCTCATACTGATTTTTTTGTGTTGTTCTTCTAGATATCTTTTCTTCATATTTCCACTCTCATGCTTAATACAAAATTGCATGTCAAGTATATATACATGCCTGAATAGATGTGATCAAAAACAAGACCTTAGTCGGCCCAAAAATAGCATACATAACGCTTACAAATGAATTGGCTTAAGCATGTTTACATGAGTGTTAAAGACATAATTAAAAACATATTACAATAGGTGCATGGCCATTACATAACAAAATATTATACGCAAATCAAAATATGAAGTCGGCTTCATGCTCTGTTTTATGAACTGTTAGTGGCACTTGAACTTGTTGTAGCTTCTCCATACTGTCATATCGTACCATGCATGTATAGAATAAGCTTAGTAATATATCATAAAGCTTAATTATAAGGGTTCATAGTCTAACTCGATCATACGCACGTGCACTGGTGTATTGATCAACTGTATATCTATGTTATGTTTTGTCTTCTATACTTAGCCAAGTTTTGATCTTCAAAGTTTACGAACTAACTTGTCAAAACTTCATATGACTTTGTTGCCATAATGACAACACAAAATTAGTCATATAAACCCTGAGTGTCAACTTTCCAACAGTACATTTACTTATCACAGGATGTCGTTCAGATTAATCAATGTTGGGGCTTCCTTTCAGAGAGGTATGGATCTTTCCTTTGGTGATATGAAAGATAAAATAATTGGTATTTATCTAGATGATCTTACAGTGTTTTCTAGACAAAGGGTAGATCACATGAAGGATTTGAGGAGAGTGTTGCAAAGGTGTAGAGAGCACGGAATCTCTTTGAATCCCAAGAAGTCAATCTTCTCTGTGACTAAAGGGAAAGTACTGGGTCACATTGTTTCCCAAGAAGGTATAAGCATTGACCTAGAATGGGTTAGACCAATCCTGCAACTAAGCTTACCAGTAAATAAGACTGGAGTAAAATCATTTTTCGGGCAGGTAAATTTTCTCAGGAGGTTTGTCCCAGATTTTTTAGAAATTAGTAAATGTATAGTAGATATGATGAAAGGGAATTTGAGTTGGCAAACATGCTTTCAAAAATATTAAGAATGCCATAGCCAACGCCCTAGTTTTATGCCATCCGCATTACATGAATGATTTCATAATTTATTGTTACTCCTCTGAGCATACCTTGTCAGCTATTCTCATGTAGGAAAACAAGAAAGGAGTTCAATCTCCACTGAAAATCATGAGTTGAAATATTCTCAGACTGAGAAACATGCTTCCGTTGTGGTAAAGGCTTTAAAGAATTTTAGATTCTATATTTTGCACTCTCACTCCTTTGTATATGTGCCTGACATTGCAGTAAAAAGTGTATTGACTCAACCAAAAGTGGGATGTAATAATAGAGGAGCATGGGTGGCTAAGACGCAGTAATATGACATAGAGATCAAACCCACCAAATTGGTGAGGGAAAATGCACGGTGCCAAGCAATGGCAGAAAATGAGGTGGATGAAACTCCTGAAGCAAAACAATTGGTCTTAGCGGTGAGTATGCAATACCCTTGGTTTGAAAATATTATATATTTTCTGATGTATGGTGAGTGCCTTGAAGGCTTGACTGCGAAACAAAGAAGAGATTTGAAGCTGAAGGATTCCAAATATGTTATTTGGGAAGATAAGTTGTATAAGAGGTTGATAGATGGGACTTTCCTTAGGTGTGTTGACAAACAACAGCAGGAGAAACTCTTGAAGGTGTTTCACGATGAAGCATGTGGGGGACATTTTTCTCCATTGGTTACTGCGCTCAAGATATTAAGTCAGTGATATTATTGGCTGGGAATGTTCAGGGATTCCTATCATTGGGTGGCAAGATGTGAGAAGTGAAAAATGTTTCCTGGAAAGCCACAGCTAGCAGCACTTCCCCTTAGACCAGTGATAATTTAGGGTCCCTTCCAGCAGTGGGGTCTTGACTTTATTGGCCCTATAAATCCCACATCTAGTGCAGTCCATACCTATATAATCACTGCGATAGACTACTTCACAAAGTGGGTGGAGGCGAAAGAAAATAAGAAAACTACTTCCCAAGTCGTATGTGAGTTTATTAAGGAAAACATCCTAGTAAGGTTTGGTGTACCTGTCAAGTTAGTAATGGATAATGCTACATATTTTTCTTCTTTGGAGATTACTAAATTTTTTTTTAAGTATGGCATTACAATCAACCACTCATCCGACTATTTCTCACAAGGAAATGGTCAATCTGGGTCCAGTAATAAGAACTTAGTGAATATTGTGAAGAAACTCGTAGTAGATAACCAAAGAACCTGGTACAAGAAAATCCATGAGGCACTCTGGGATGATAGGGTGACTCCCAAAAGATCTATTGGCATTTTCCCCTTTGAACTTGTCTATCAAGTTGAAGTCGGTCTCCCACTGTCGTTGGAGCTAGCTACTTGCAAGTTCAGAACAACAATAGAAGATGGTATATATAAAGATGGTCTAGAAAAGAGAATCTTGTACTTAACCAATCTTGAAGAAGAAAGGGATAAAATGGTAGATCACATCCCACAACATCAAATGCGTGTGAAGAATTTGTTTGATTAAAAAAGCAAACCCCAAAAATTTATAGAGGGAGATATGGTGCTACTATAGGACAAACGCAAGGCGCCTAAGGGCATGCATAGAAAATTTGAGACGTCGTGGAAAGGACCCTTCAAGATTCATCAGGTGTTGGAGAATAATTATTTCAAGCTGACTTATCCGGATGGCGAGACACTAGCCCTCCCATACAATGGTTAAGACTTGAAGTTGTACCAGATCTGAATCAAAAACAGGTAACCCATGCATTGTATATAGTTACGTTGAGTTCCTACTTTTGTTTTCCTTAGATAGGTTTCCTTCCTTTGTTTTCCATTCCATTTTTTTCCTTAGTTTTGTTGTGTAGACACCTTTTTATGAGCTTTGCGAAACCAGAGACTTGAGTTCCTTGCTTGGACATGTGAATTTCCAAGTCCCCAGACAGAGCCAGTTGTTGCCCCATTTTTTTTCTTCATGTTTTTAGACAAAAATGGACATATTGTGTGTTAGTAATGGTCTTAAAATCATTATGTTAATCTTGAGTCTAGGTCTAGATTTCCCCTTAGGATAGGAGGCCTTTATTGGGTTTTCCCAAATTAACTTCTCCTTTAGTAAGCCGGGGGGGTTTTATAGAATTCATGTTATATATTGGGTAGGTTAAACTCCCAAATCTGATAAAGGTCACAGTTTGAATATCTCTAACACTGAATTTATGTGAATTTGAAATGTTTAGCCTTGATACTTCATTTTGGTATATTGGTGGAAAAACATTTTTTGCCTTCTCTTCAGCGGGTTTTTACCCAGAAGGTAGTTTTCCACATAATACAAATCGGATGCACGGGAGACACTGAAATCCAAAATTTATGAGGAAATTGATGACTAGGTTCAAATGTAAATCTTCATAGGTGGAATAGTAGCATTTTGAATTGAAAGGATTCAAAAAAATTTCTTTGACGGAAAATTAGTTTTGAGCTTCTCCTCAGTGGAAAATAGATTCTCAAGGGCATTTTCCGCCAAAATGATCTAAGTGACAAAAACAAGAAAATGGTGACCTTGAGGAACATTGATAAGGACCAAGGATATAACTAAGGTTATTGGTTTCAGTTGGGTCATTAAAATGTGAATCTATGGCCCTTGGCAGAAAATTGATTTTTGGCCTTCTCCTCAACGGATTTTCACTTGCAAAGTGTGTTTTCCGCAGATGACAAGTTAAAGAATATTAGTGGTTGGTGGAAGTTAGAAATAGATGATTTGAAGTTAAAATGAATATTTTACTCAAGAGGAATCTCTACAGGGAAAAGAAATGATCAAATGATGAAGGAATTAAATTAAGAAGTCTCCCCGACGGAAAATTAGAATTTACCTTCTCCTCGGCAAGCTTTGACCCATGAAAGTAATTTTCTGCAAAATGACATAAGTAAAGTAACAGGTCATGGATGTTTTTGAAATATGTTGGTAAACATTTACAAAGTAAATTGAAACCATTTGAGTCTAATATTTAATGAAAAATCTAAGATAAAGGCTTATTGGCGAAAAAGCAGAAAATAGCTTCTCCATTACTCCAATAGGTGGGTTTTTACTTGTGAGGTGCATTTTCTGCCAAATCATTATACACAAGATATTTAATGAAAATTCAATCCCACATGTGACTTAAGGCATAAAAGAAAGATAAGAAAGTTGTCACATGTCATTGTAGTGTTGTAAAAAGGCTAAAATTTCCCTTGGCAGATTTCTGAGTAAGGAGTACTCCAAATGCATTTCTCTGCCAAAGGAGAAGCGGAAAAGTAATCTTTCGCTGCTCCTAGAAAGTTCCTGTTACACTTACCCAAAGTGAAAAGATATTTTCTAATGGCCCATAGAGGTGAGGTAATAAATTCAAATAAAGTTGTTTGCTTCATAACGGACATTTTCATATTGATTAGTCTTTTTTTTACTCGTGTGGCGCGGAAAGTAGGCAATTAATGATAAAAAGTTAGAAGTTTATAAAAATTGAAGAAGTGCAATAAACAAGAGTTACCATCTGTTTGTCAATTTGCCTGAATTAATTTCTCATTCTAGTTGCTTCTTACTTTCATACCATTGAGATACATTTTTGGTTCTTGATTCAAGTTGATCTTAACATGGTCACCAGATTCATGGGATTCGACAGGTTGAACGGTATTACATATGAATGGCACAAAATCACAGACATTTCTATGAGGTTCTTCAACATGTTGAACTTCAAGAACATATTCAACGTAGAAAGGATACACCTCATTACAGAGAATTTGAAGGAGAGTAGGTTAGTTGAAGCCGCCAGCTTTCCTTTTGCAGTTCAAGCCCAAGAGATCATCCATGAATGCATATCCTGTTACAATTTGGATACCAAGAAGATCCTTTTGCCCAATGACATAGTGCTACTCTCTATCGACTGAGACTCTATCCAGAACTGCCTTCGTATTCCAGAGCAAGCTAAATACTCAGAGATGACCTACAGTTGAGCTATCACTGAGTATGGAGTAAAGAAGATGAAATGGAGGAAGGAGATGATGAAAACCTGGTTCTAGAAGCCCAGGAGCACCAAGGGAAAATTGCCTAAGACACTTTATGGCACAGACCTGAAGCCAAAAATTATAGACATCCTGGTATTACTCCACAGGATCAAAGGTGAGAGTGATGCATTTAAATTTGTTGAGATTCATTTCTTTTTAGTCCAAGTGATTTTCTCCTAGCACAATTTTATTGATTGGGCTCATATGGTAAGTGAAAATATTTCAAATTCCCTCAATAGAGATAAATACCAGAATGATTTTTATATGTCTTCATTTTTATTGTATCT
The DNA here is from genome assembly GCA_018584345.1 of Thuja plicata. NCBI lineage: Eukaryota > Viridiplantae > Streptophyta > Pinopsida > Cupressales > Cupressaceae > Thuja > Thuja plicata. The sequence continues at coordinate 2,115,531 of MU224422.1, forward strand.
CCTAGCTACAATTCAAATTTGGCCAGGGCTTCCAAGGCTAGAAGAATTCCCAGATGATGTAAAACGTTATGAATTATTTCCCTATTTACAATTGCATAATAGCTACGATGAGCATATCAAGGTCAATGATGCATTTACAATGAGATTATGCATGGAGTTGCAAGGTTTCCCAGAAAGGAGATTTTCTCCAGGAGGTATGGCATTCATCATCCAATATGGGTATTATGTTATCCAATTTACAAATTTCTCGTATATTCATCTTGCAGGATTTGATTACCTGATCTTTCAATTCCTCCATAGCTTTATATATGCACCCACTCAACTGTTGGATATCCGGTACTTTATCCAGGTGACAGGAAGACTGCTTTACCAGCTTATCTACATAATTGGAGAAATATTTTTGCATGTTAACCACTCTAATTAGTTCTTTTCCTTGGCCACTTGTCTTTGAATCTGTATGAAGACCTTTGAGAAGTCCAAAATCTTTGTCATGTTCTCATATATATATATATATATAAGATCATTAGATATACTAATGTCCATAATGAGGAGCTTTTTCCAATCATCACAGTTGTTACCGCCTATAAGGCGAAATTAGATAAGGGGAAGGAAACAAAGACATAAATATATTCCCCCCTTATACTAAATTTTGATAGATTTTGTAATCATTAAATGTTCACTTATCATTTATCATTTTTGGTTAGAGAGGTTGAACCATTTCAGTTACATATTTTGTAATGGTCAAGCTCTAAAATCTATATGTACTCTTTTGAAAATCTATAAAAAGGTCGGCTAAATTTTGGCTAAAGGACTTCATTTTTGTTGAGTCAAAATTGTTTATGTTTGAATGTCAATGTTTTCACTGTTCCATTGCATTTATCTTTCTATCAATTTGAACATTTCTTTATATTGGATTTTCAGTTCATCATGAAACCGGAGTGTTGTATTAAGATTTAATACAATTAATTGAGGGAAAATTTGAGTGTTATTCAAAATCGTGAGAGATGTTCTTGTGAAGTGTTTATAATTATATTGAATCATCTTTGTTGTGTAATCATTGATCTTTCTATTTTTCATTTGTATCATCATTATCTACCATTGCATTACCAATTTTAGGAACTTATATGGTTGATAAGGTCTTGAGATTGGCTAGATTTAGAGTTGAATCTATTCGCCTGAGCTAGTTCATGTCTAGGCCTAGCTTGGATTACCTCTTCTGTTCTCGGGGAAAGAACACACCCCCATTAGATTAGGAAAGAAAAAATTCATTGAAGATCAATCACTTAAGGGAGATGTACCTGCAAATTTAGAGGGAAATAAGTTATTCAGTTACATTTCCCCAATGTTGTATTCGATTGTTTCTTTAATATTTGGGCATTTAAGAGTTAAAGTGAAAAAGAACAATTTGTTTACCAACAATAACCTTTTCCATATTTTTTGGGAGATATTTCCACATGTTTTACTTTACTCCCCTCCTTTTCCTCTCTATATAGCCAAGATACAACTGATTCTTCATTTTCTTCTTCACGAGAGAGATTATATCTTTGACCATACCTGTAACTTCATGAATAGCCAATACTTTTGATGCAGAAGGTGGAAATGGCATTGATGGTTAACCATATGATTTTGGAGACATGGGGAGATTATTCAATGATGGCATTGTATCACATTTATATTCCCCCATGTTGGTTTCTTCAAGTTTTAAAGATTTCCCAAAGCTTCTCATAACCATGTTTTTTGAGGTTTCAGATGTAAACTCTTTAGGAAATTCCTTGTTGTGAGGAACCATGCTATCTACCTTCACATTGTTATAGTAGCTTGACTCTACCAGAATCGTAACTTCTACCCCATTGTGTGGAAATTTGATGCATTGATGATAAGTGGATGGAACCGCCTACATATCATGTATCCACAGTTTGTCCAATAGTATGGTGTAAGCTAATGGAAAATCAAGAACTTGGTAGATCACATCTCATTATGTTGGACCTATTCTAATAAGCATCACAACTAGTCCCTTGGATGATCTTTCTTTCTCATCATAGGCTTTAATGGTTATCTTTCTCCGTAGATCAATTGCATGTTCTGAAAACCCTAGTTCCTTGGCCAAATTAAAGGTACAAATATTCAAACCCACACCTTCATTTATTAATACACGCTTACCTGATGTTTTTGAATCAAAACCTAAATTTTCAAGGGCTGATTATGTGGATGATTCAAAGATTAGTCATCTTCTTTTGAAAAAGATAGATTGTGAGGCGACATTATATGACCAACAATAGCCTAGAATTTGTCTATATCTATGTCTTTTAGGACATTGGTTGCATGTAGGGCTTGTTCAAGAACTTCCATGTGTACCAGAGAGATATTTAGTAACTCAAATACGAATATTTGAGTTGAGGTCATTGAAATTGATCTATTAGGTTGTAGTTGGCTGATGGAGAGGGAACCACTTGTTTTGATGCTAGGATTGTGATAACAAGTGGTTTGAATGGTGTCGTTTATTTTGATGAGAATTTAACTCCCTTAATTGTCACCTTGGCTTGACTTCTTGTTACTGCATTTGAGTGTGAATCCTTGTCTTTTACACCTCTGATAGTGATCATATTGATTGATACATCTTTTGCTTCTAGCATGTTGATCACATTATCATTGTTAGAATAGGTATAGTTAACTTAATTTCCTTTAGATTTAGAGGCTTCTCCCTTTTCATAACTAGGAAATGGTTATGTGAATATCATATGATCTTTGTCTGAAGTGTGTCCTTCCAATTTGATCTTATCTTCGTCTATGAGATCATGTTTGACATGCTTAAGTTTCACGCAGTCATTGATCGTATGCCCTTTGTTTTGGTGAAAGGCACAATAGTAGTTATCATTCCACCACCTTTGTTTCACTTCTGGTTCCCATGGTTTTGACTCTGATAAGGTAATGATTTTATTTTCAAAAAGAGTCTTCAAAACCATCTCAAGGGGTTCTCCCAATAGAGTGAGTGTACGCTTGGGTTTAGCAGCCCAAGTCTTATTCTTTTTTATATCATTATTCACTCTTGGAATGTTTTTCATTGTTGTCTTAGCCTCTTTTTTTCTTGTAGGCTACTCGTAAGATTAAACATGGTTGGTTTAACATTTACAGTGGACTCATCCACAACTCCATCACTAACAACATGTGTGTTCTTTTTCCACTATTTAGGTTTATCTTTGTTGTTGTAATTGTTATTATTGGAGGACTTATTCTCTTTATAAAGCATTATTTCTCCTTTTCTAATCATGACATCTTCATCTGGAATGGCATTTTTAATCACTCTATCAAAACTAGGAGAATCTTGCATTTAAAGAGCATAATTCATTTCTGGTACCAAATTATTGATGAAGATTTCCATTTTTTCTGATTCGGGTATTTTTCTTGAATACCTCGCGAACATTTTTTTCCATCATTGTAAGAAATTGATAAAAGGTTCTATGGTTTATTTCTTTGTATTACATAGGTCCATGATAGTAGTTGTGTGTTGTATATTATATGAGTATTGTTGGACGAACCTTTGGATCAATTCTTTGAATGTTTGTATGATTGGTGTTAATTTGGAGAACCATTCCATGGATGGTCCTTCTAAGCTTCCTAGAAACAATCTCATCAAGTACGTAGGTTCATGCATGAACTCTATACTCAAGGTGAAAAATTCTCTCACACAATCATGCAGATCTGTATCTGCCATGTACTTATCATACTTAATTCTTCCCATATTAGGTGGAAAGGGAATCATTTTTAAGCTCTTATCGAATGGGAGCGGACATATGTGCTCAATCGAGTATTTCTTTGTTGGTCTCTCTTTCTCTCTTTTAAGCTCCTTGAGTTTTGTTTGCAACGTATATAGTTGTTTTGAGAGAATTGAAATAGGTGTTTGTACTTCTTCCGCTTTCAATCATTCAACATTGTAGTCTTTAGGGAGCATTACTCCTAGAGAAGCTAAGTGGAGAAAGTATTTTTATTTGTCCTCACCAATGATTTTCTCCAACGTTTTCTGAAACTTCTTGCTTTTCCTAAGTCTACAGTATTCTTCCTCAGTTATTTCTTCATCTCTATCAGAATCAAACTTGGGATAGTTACGATTTCCTTCATCTCGATTATCTTTGTCATCATTATGTTCATCAAATGCACCATTCCATTCATAGGGTATATCCATGGTGGGTATGTCTTGTTGTCTTGTGTTAACAGGTGTTGAGGGTGAGTCTTTATTGAATGTAGGATTTTTACTTGATGTGCCTCTATGATGGAATTGAATTAGTGTAGGAGGTTGTTCTGAATCATCAACATGATATTGGTTGTGTCTCTTGTTAACCATGAAAGCATGAGAGGAATCCTGTCAAATTATCCCAAAGTGCAAAAAGGTTTAAAACCATCCAAGTGCATTTGTCCAACGGAATTTTAAGTGTGAATCTGATGAGATAAAGTGATAAGTTCTAGCGCCAAAGGATTAGAATGCCCTGCTAGTGAGCTGGGAACCAAAGAGAATTGATGGTGATATGACAACATGACTTGGAAATGATTTTTTCAGAACCTGGAAAGCATGCAGGGTATACTTGCAACTTGACTAATGAAAACTTTCATGTTGACTAATAATGATGACAAAATCTGACAGAGGAACAAAAAGGGTATCCAAGACTGCAAAGACACTCTTTATCCCACATGCGACCTACCAAATGTGATCCTAAAAATATTAGATGTGATGTTGCACTACTGGATGTGATTCTAAAAATACCTTATTTATGGGATACGATCATGGATTACCTAGATGCAAGCATGTTCACGGAATGTGACTTTCTATACCAGATGCGATCTTTTGATGGACTAGTTTGCATTTTCCACTTAGTTTGAAAATGAGGAAAAATTGTCAAATGTGAGGGTTTGTCTGTGAATTTCCATGAATCTAAAGTTTTGAAAATAGCTATAACCATCTAAGAGGTGATAGATTGAGGTAATTATCATTTGTTTTGAATTCACACACATCAATCAAGGTTTTTTAGACTCCAAACACACCTATCCTTAACAACTATGGCTGATATCATAAATTTTTTCTCATTGACTTAAGAACACACTCAATGACTCCTCAGAATATGATAGTCCAACAACATGCAATGGATGTTGGAGGCCATATTAGCCGAGTAGTAATGTTAAAGAGGGCTCGATATGATGACTGTCTTGGGGTAATTATATTTGCCTTGCACAAGCATTACCAACCTTTCAGAGGTAGTCTAGGTGGTCACTAGTAGAAGGTGTTTAATTCGGGAATCCGTTCATAACTATCTCCCATAGCCTTGCACAAGGAAAGATTGAAGCGTATAGCCCTATGAGTACCTAGATGAGTGTAGTCTCGCAAGTGAGATTGAAGCAGCTCCGTTCTACACAACATCCAAGCATGTCCAAGGAATGGTCATCAATATTCCAAGGACAAAATTGATTAATTCTTCCAAGATTTTAATCTCAAGGAAGCATCTTGATTATAGTGAAGTGGAAGAGTTGGCGTCTACTCGCAATCACTTGGGTCATTCTCGGGAGATTTTTTCAACCGATAGGCCCTCTAAACATCAAAGCAATAAAGACGATTGGCGACTTTTGAGTCTAGATTTATGATTCTCCACTAGGAATAAAATAATACTCTCCTATCCATATCATTTTCTCCTATCAAACACATCATGCACATGATAAAGTTACCCCAAAGTTGACTTCAAATCACAATCTAATGTTTTGAGTTTCTGATTTTCCCAAAGGAAAATAGCATAATCCTCTAATTAGTTTGGGAATTGATCTCAAATTTGTTTGCATTCCTATAAAATCAATTAAAACAAGCATAATGTTTGGTTGATTTCTTGTAGGAAACCTGAAAGACCACGAATTAGTAGTTTTTCATCATCTTTAACATGTGTAATCTTTGTCAAAACATCCTGCAAATAATGTTAGGCTGTTGGAAATCAATCACATGCACAAAATCGCGCATTAGCCATTAAAAACCCATTAATTATGCAAATCAAAATACCAAAATGACTAAATAATTTCCACAAATGCGAGCCTTCCCAGATGTGATTAAGGATTAACCAAATGCGACTAAGGAAACTAAATGCGATCTAGGATTTACCAAATATGATTGTTCTCATATATGCATCTGGATTTCCAGGATGCGAGCTGGGATTTATCGAGTGTGATCATGTTCACCAGATGTGATCTTGTTCAAAAAATGTGAATCTTCACCACTGGACAAAGAGTTAAAATGAAATATTTTTTCTCAAAATAGGGTAAAACCTTGGGCTCTGCCCCACGGTGGGCGCCAAAAATGTGTATGTGTTTATGTGTCAATTACATGTAGCTGGGAATTTGCAAACACAACATTCTATAACTTATTAACTCAATTGTTAGCACAATAGAAATCAATCAAAGCATGACAATCAAAAGAGAGTTATAGCTTCCTATTTAGAATGAATTTGATCTAACTATGATAATGCTCTCAAAGTTATGCTTTAGACCGGTGACTTACAACTCTAAAATGGAAGATTCAAATTGCTAAGAATCCATTAGAATGCATCTAAGATAAACATATCAATTCTACCTTCATTTTATCCCATTAATAAATTGAAGTGTTTGCTAATTAACTAGATACATGAATTCAATTCTACAGCATAAGCTTAGTGCAAGAGTGTAAAGAAATTGGGACCTTATGAGCTCGAAATTCACTCCTTTTGTGGAGAATGAGAGGAAATGAGTGGCTGAAATTGATTCTTGATGAGTGATGAGGATTGAACCTTGCTTGATCCATGTGAGGTGATCCATGTGTGTCAACTCCCATTGGTCCATAAATAAATTTTTCATTTAGTGGTGAGTTTATAATTTAAAAACATTTATTAATTTCTTTTAATTAATTATTTTAGCCAACAGATTTAATGAGGTTGATTTAATTAAATAGGCCAAGGTCATTAATAAGAAATTAATGATAGATCACTAAGAGATTATGTATGATTTGAGAGATTTTATTAATTTGGATGAATTATGCCAATAATCAAATAATTAGACTAGCATAATTCAGAGGGAGATCTTTAGTTAAGGCAAAATAGGGCATTCAGTTAGAGTAGCCCAATTTAGGTTGATTGCAATATCATCCTCTTTGATACCTACTTCCTTCAAGATTTCCTTAGTTTCTACTCCTAATAAGGGGTTTCTAAGCGTCAAATTGTTTACTTTGGATATATGTAGCCTAAAATTTGGCCTGTCATTCTCCTTTTCAACTTGAAATTCTTTGTTTACACCATTCCATTATTTTCCCAAGAAAGGATATCTCCAATTTCATGCTCAAAATATCCCCTTCCTCCACCTCAGGGTCAATAAACAATTTCCCATGAATGCCTACAAGATCTGACCATCCCTAGCTAGTGTATTATTGAAATTTCCCTGGATAGGATTAGTTTTAGGGAGGCTATATTTGAGTTTACCCATTTGGCTAATAGTAAACCCTCATTTTTCCTCATTGAAGCTAATAATAATGTTATATGAGGGCCTACCTTGGGAATTTTTATCCTTGATCTTAATAAAAGTCTTACTGTTATGTAATAGATCTTGACTACATATCTTATTTAGAAAAACCTTCTTATGAATCTTACCATAGTATATTTCAGGTTTGCGAAGATAAATAGATTAATTAATAATAATTTTAATTAGATTGATCAATTTTGCATTTAGTTCTAGATTAACTAGGATTTTAACATTTGATGAAGTTACAAAATTTTCTTCGAATCCTTCAAACCCTCCTAAAAGGTCTCCTATCTTCATCATAATTTTTTGTGTAATAACTCAGCAGGAAGATTAGGTATAATTATCCATTTAGGGACTTTTATGTTGTAAAAATCTCTATGTTCAAAATTCAGTTTCCAATCTAAAAATTTGATATTATTGTTGGAATAATGGAAGGGTGTGTATTGAGAGGGGAGGGGTGAATCAGTACCCTTAAAGACTTTTATCAATTAACCTTAGTACTCATTTCTTGCATAACCAACCATTGCAGCTTTCCTACTTCATGCATGCAATATCATAGCATAAGTGTAAATGCATGTAAACAAACATTGAAACATTAATGAAACTTATTGACACATGACACAAGTATTTGGTAACACAAAAACCCTTGTTAGAAGGTAAAAACTACGGTGGTGATGAAACCCACAAAGCTTCACTATCTACATAATGGAAGGTGTATGTTAGGGCTACAAGTTGTGATCACTTCTGATGATCTTACCCTGTTAGGAGTAACATGATAGACTTGTTAATTCTACTCGGTTAAGAGATTTCAGCAACACAATGTATGTGTGCACTCGGTTAAGAGATTTACATAAAGACTGTTAAGTCCACCTTCTTGAAGGACTTTTTTTATTTTCTACAATTGTTAGAGAATAGACAAAAATATAGATGACCTGATAGCTTGCAATCTTGAATTCCTTATTATAGATCCATTAAGTTCACAAAATTGTATGTCACCTATTGTGATGGATAATACCTCTATTCTACTCGGTAGCCTTGAATGTAGTTCTTCATAACTGAATTCTTCTTTATCTGTCCTTCTGTATAAAAACCTTTGTTTGATCCATAGATGTCCTTGTGTGGATACAATAATCATGTTCTTGATTGATTATACATCTACATATATAATATTTTGACCTAATTAGGTTTCACACTTTTCTTGAATAACTCTAAGATCAAAGGTTTACAACTTGACCTTGATCTCCTAGTTTGCATGAATACAATCAGTTAAACTAATTAAATCCATCATTTATGCTTTTCTTGATCCATAAGAAATGGTTGTCCAGCTAAGAAAGAAGCTATTTTAAAGACTAAAGTTTAGCTGACGTGTAGTTCAAATCCACTTTTCTTGGTGTTAAAATTTTCTCTAGGTTAGACTAGTGCTCGGTGATGTCTTTGCTTGGTTGATATACTCTACTCGGTGTTCAGAATGTTTCGGTGACCACTATGCTCGGTGGACACTGTGCTCCATGATCACTGTCTCTTGGTGAATGTTGTTCCTTGATGAATGTTGACCGACCGACCAAAACTGTCTACTTGAATAGTAATGACAACTTCTGATCTTTCAAGGATTATCAATCTCCCCTTTGGCATTAGTAGAAAAAATTGATATGTATAGTATATACCAAGTATGTTATACTTTTACAATGACTCCCCCTATGTGCATGCCTCGGTATGTAGATACAATGTATGTACATGTTTCCACATGTATGTACATGTTTCCCCCTTTTTTGAAAGTAATGAAAAAGATGTATAACTTACATCTTGTCAAGAATGTGCTTATGAGATTGCTTGATGTATGTCATCAGCTATTCCCATTTCTTCTTCAGGTGCTCTAGGTTCATGTGCTCCAATGTAATTTGAGCATGCATTTCATAGATGCTTTTAGCTACTGACATCTCTAGGGTGGAAATTAGAGTCTTTGTCGTAGTCATATGTTTCATCAGCAATCTAAGATTCGGTAGTAACATGGCTTGTAGCTCATTTACTTCATCTCTTATTTTTCTTTCTTCCTTTTGTATTTCAAGTCCTAACCATTTAGTTTCAACTAGCTTTTCATAATGCAATTGGAATGCATTTGGCTCGGTTGAAAGACTTTTTGCACTAGCTTTTATATCTTCATTCAACTTAGCTATTTGTGCATGCTGCTCGGTGGTGAAGTTTTCAATAGTACATAAATTTTGAACTAAGGTAACTAGTTCTGAAATAACAGGATCTAGTGTAGTTACCAGTTCAGAAATTTTCACCTTGTTTACTACCACTTCTTGGATTATTTTCTTTGTGAGCCTGTAGTGATACTTTTCTTCTACTTTTTCCTTAATGACCTTCTCGATGTCTACATTCTGTTGTGTGATTTCCTTGGTTGAAACTGCTAGTTGATCAATGATGGCTGAATTTTGATCAATCTGTGTGTCACAAATTATTTGTAATAGAATATCCTTTGTTGTTTCCAAGAATTGAGCATTCTTGTGTTTCATTCGTAGCTTGTCCTGTTGTGCTTTCCTTTTACATATCTCCCCATACCTTGATAATGACTTGTAATCAAGTGTTCTTGGATCACATTCGGGTATGTCTATTATCTCATCAAGTGTAACAAGGGCTTTACTCTTCTTCTTCTTCTTCTTCGAAATGTTGCTTGATGCAAGGGAATGAGGAATGATAGCAAGAGCCTTTTGTTGCTCAGTTTTTTTCATTGATTTCTTTGGAGGTTTGGTGCTTTGGCTAGGTTGCTCGGTCAGTACCTGTTGGTCAGTTGTAGACATCTCTACATCAACCTTTTCTTGGTCTGCAGCCTTGTCTACCTTTCTACTATCTTCGGTGGGTGCATCACTCAGTTTATCCTCTCCATTTTTATCTGTCTTTTCCCCTTGTTCATCACCTTTTTCCATTGGTGTGTTTGTTTCATGCTCGGGTTTTTTCTCCTTTTCTTTAGTTATTATATTAGTAGCTTGTATCAATAAAGGCATATTACCTGGTATTTGTGCATGTGTAACATCAGTAGTGTCCTTTTCCTTTGTTTTCTCGATGGCAATACTGACATCTTCATCAGCGTTGACATTATCATCAGAGTCACTATGAGTGATATATTTTATAGTGATGTCTGGTGTTTCCCCTAATGATTGCAATATTTGAGGAATATCATCCATGGCCTTACTTGCCTCTTTTGTTAAATCAATAGGATTTACATCCTCGGTGTCGTTGATGAAAATGTGCTTAGGGCTCGGTGTGGCCTCCTTTTCTTCGATGTGAGCAGTCTCAATTACAGCTAGTACCTACTATGGTGGATTAAAGATTTGTGTCCAAATCTTATTGCTATCAATGTCAATATATTAGAGTTTGTTCTGCAATACCTTTTATGCTCTTGTTTTTACAAAAAAATTATTTGCATGCTCCTTCACTGTTTCATTAATTTATTCAACTGTGGAGTCAGGCACAAATGTAGCTAGGGATTTCTCCCTCATTTTTTTCCATATGCAATGCATATGTCAACCTAGCTGATATTTTATCATGTAGCTCCTATGGAATGTGATTGTCAATTTATAGAGGTACATATTTGAATGTTACCATCATCTTAATGATCACTTCTTCTATTTTATTCCGATCCTTGGTAGACATATTTACCCATTGTCTAATTTTTTGATGTTGTAAGTGGCATGTGTTGATGATTGACTCTCCAATTTCATCAATTGTCTTTGGTATTTTGGCCTTTTCTGCTTGGATCCTCTGTTCTCTTTCTACTTCTGCAGTATCATCCTTATCCTCTCTTCCTCTTACATATCTCTTTTCTTGTCTCGGTTCTTGTTTCTCGGTTGAGGATTTTCTTTTCATATATGTTTTCACTGTGCCTTTCTTCAATGGTGGTGAGTCTACCTTAGTTGTTTTACTTCTTGTCCTGGATGCAGTTGTTACATCAATAACTTTTCTTTTCTTTTCCTTTGGTGGCTCTGCATCTGACTATGTAGACTAAGAATCACTTAGTTATTTTCCTTCACCAACAAGTGACTGCTCCTTAGTGATATCTTCTATTTGTTCCAACTCTTTGTCAGTTACTGAGAGTTTCTTCTTAAGTGTTTTCACCATTTGATTTTGCTTCTTCCCTATTTTCTTGACTACTAAGCCAGTCTTTATTCTTGATTTGGCTTCCTCTTATGTTCCAAATATGCTTATAGATTTTTCAACTTGTTCATTTAGTAGGGCTTCAATGGCTCCTGTATCCTGATCTATGTCAATTTCATATTCAAATGGTGGTAACCATGATGTTCTTGGGTTGGCAGCTTTGATGAGTGTAGTGTCGGTGTCAACTAGAAAGCATATCTCATCTTTGTATTGTTCCACCAACTGTGCAGGGATTCTCATCCTCTTTTGCATCCTATCCTTAAATTTTTTTAAGTATGCATCCAATAGTGGAATGATATTCTCTCCTAGTGATTTAATATAATCACTAATTTGTGTTTTGATTAGTCAATCTGTGTCCCAAGTGACATTACCGACTGAAGGGAAGAAGTTTTGAAAGTAAAAGAATGTGCACATTAACAGAGAACTTGACTTACATGTGTTAGATCATGCAGATCTAATTGTTCTCATGTTTTCTTCCATTTGCTTCAATAGCAGCTCGGCTAGGTCTAGTTGCACTCCTTTCTTCACAATCTTGTATGCAGTGTCAACAACTCCATAAGCAACACTGTTCATTATGCTTTCTTGAAAGATCTTGTATCCAATCACATATGCACCAAAATTCATCTCAGGGTCGGTGATTGAATTCACTTTCAGACCTCTGTCGTCCCATCTGGCTCCAGTTAGCTTTTCAATCTCCGGGCATCCAAGGTTCCTTAGGGATTTTTCCTTCTCGGTGATTGGGTATCATGTTACCTCATGAAACACATCCCTTATGATTGGTTTAGGTTCATCTAACCATATTTTACCGTCATGCACTCAGCTGAGCACAATGCAAATCCATTCAGTTTTAAATTCTTTCAGAACAGTAGGGCATTGGTTAACCCTTTCACTTCGATGTGTTTGTACTCATCCTTCAGGTTTCCATCCTTGCATAGCTTCTGATAAGCTTCTTCAAGTTCAACATCTCCAATATCTGCAAATTTTTATTGAATGTATGCTCGGATGTCTTCAACCAGTAAAACCCTAGGTGGGATACTCAAAAAATCTCCCTTGTCGTCGGGTTGTGTAGCAACCTCAAGGTAGAACTTGTAGTTAGGTTCTTCGTAGGTCAAGTTCTTGATAAGAACAACCTTCTTATCTTTTGACATCTTAATCTTCACGGTTCGGGAAGTGGTTGCCACTGTTCATCAAATTAGGGCTTCTTTGTAAATAACCTGATAGCTCGGTAGTTCTAGATACTCACTAGAGGTTCGCGATGAGTGCTTGTAATCTGTTGGATTTTCTTTGGAGGTGTTGTGAATCGCTATGTAATTTTGTCACTATGAATCACTCTTCTCTCTCTGTAATTTGCTCTTAAATGCTAGGTGAACAAATGAGTTCACATTTTCCCTTTTTATAGAAAAATATAACCTAAGTGATGCATTAAATGCTTCACCTATCACTTAGTTGACAAAGCATAGATTCTCAATTAACACACTAAATACTTCAGCTCGGTGAGTATACAATACTCCGTATAAAGTGTCAACTAGGTTATCTTCCACATGTTTATCGACGATGCTTGGTATATATTGTCAACTTGGTTATCTTTCATATGTTTACCGACATGCAGTTTATGCTTGGTTTATATTAACCGACCAGACTAGATTCACATAACATAACATGCAATGCCATACTGCATCTTTATTCATGCTAATTTGGCATATTCTCAATGAATATAGGAACTGATGTAAAATATAGCTTTGTAGAGTGCAGTTACATACTTACTTGTATTGCTTAGGTGGGGTGGTGGAATCACCTGATCCATTAGATGAGGCATCACCAACTGTAGTGCTTGGTCCAGTATTATCATTGTTTAAAGCTCTCCTCCACATTTGATTTCTCATTCTCCTAATATCTTCAATAGTATTTCCATTTGCAAAAGTGCTTGTCTCTGTCACTTGATCTCTGTAGTTCTTTCTTAAGTGACCGACCTTATGACAGTGTAAGCATGTCATTCAAGGGTTAGTCCAGTTTCTAGATCTTCTTATCCATTTTCTCATACAATTAGCAGCTATATGTCCATATCTACCACATGTTGTGCAATTTACCCAAGTGGTGTAATCCCAAACATATGTATTACTGACTCTTCTCGGTTGATATGTATTTTCTTGTTCTTTGGGTTTCCATACTTGCTTTATCCTTTTTATGCATTCATGAAATGTGTGGACATGCATGTTGCAAGTAGAAAAAAAAATTTCCATGTAAGATTTATTCTTTGGTTTGTTCAACTTAGATCTGCATTCATGTGCTTTGTGTCCATGCTTGTTATAGTTATAACAATTACCTATGAATGTAGTAGTTTTAGGAATACCTTTTGCCTTGCTCTTGCAAAAATTTTATGTGTGTCCTGGTTTTTGATGAAGGGTGCTCCCCTTAATGCCACAAACACATAACAGAAACAAAGAAGCAACAACAATTTGCAAGAACAGAAAATGGGCTTCTTATTATCTCCACAAATGTGGAATTACAAACTTTCAGAATTATAATATGAAAAGCCACATGGGCATTCCCCTTACAATATTCTGTAGGACAAAGCCTCAAATTATTACCCAGATCTACCCAGAACTACCCTAGACAACACTATGGGCCTTCTTTACATAGGCAATTTCCACCGCCCGAGAAGGTTCCAGAAATTTAGTCCATAGGGCCGACCAAACTTAGAATTATTTTATTTTACAATTTATTACATCATAGTCGACTCAAAATAACTTTTGAAACCAGAACAGAAATTTTCAAGAAAAATTATTTTCTGCCACTTCAGGTGACCAAACTTCCGAAGACCATAAGTCATCGCCAGTTGACCCGATTGACTATTATGACCCCAATCTGGAAAGGCCGCGAAGTGTTCTACAGGCTTGATTCGCGCAAGTCCCTGTCACCCAAATTTTTGACCTCATCCGAGGCCTCTAAAGCCTTCAAAATTGAGTTTAAAGTTTCTGTACCCTACTTCCAATCCCACAAATCTTTAATATCTTAAAAACTAGACTTGATCTAGCCATGAAACTTTACTGGCAGGCTGATAAGACTGAGATGAACCTCCACATGTGAAATCAGAACATTTTGAGATCGTATGACCAACTTACTAAAAATAGCAAGTTTCCATAGATAGTAGCT
>MU224422.1:2135307-2159032 GCA_018584345.1 Thuja plicata
TTCAGAAATTTAGCCCATAGGGCCGACCAAACTTAGAATTATTTTATTTTACAATTTATTACATCATAGTCGGCTCAAAATAACTTTTGAAACCCAAACAGAAATTTTGAAGAAAAATTATTTTCTGTCATTTTAGGTGACCCAACTTCCGAAGACCATAAGTCATCGCCAGTTGACCCGATTGACTATTATGACCCCAATCCATAAAGGCCACAAAGTGCTCTACAAGCTCATGTTGCGCAAGCGCCCGCCACCCAAATTTTTGACCTCATCCGGGGCCTCTAAAGCCTTCAAAACTGAGTTCAAAGTTTCTCTACCCTGCTGCCAATACCGAAAATCTTTAATATCTTCAAAACTAGACCTGATCTAGACTTGAAACTTTACTGGCAGGCTGATAAGACTGAGATGAACCTCCACATGTGAAATCAGAACATTCTGAGATCGTATGACCAACTTACTAAAAATAGCAAGTCTCCATAGATAGTAGCTCTGCACAAGATAGCCCTTATTGAAAAGCAAACAGAAATATTTTTGGGTGATGCAAGATTGCCCTTACACCCAGGATGCTCCTGCATCAGTTTTCCATAGTGGTTACATGAACGGTTGTTTGGTCTTGGATTAGTATAGACATTCCTTTGATCAGCTCGGTTTGATGATTCTTCATGCTCGGTATACCCTAAACCGGTATTGTTGTTGAGTCTTCTTTGTCCATTCAGAAATTCATCCATTCTTTTTTTTCCATCTTCATCTTTCTTGATCATACCATTATGTTGTTGTTGAATCTTTGCTTCATGCTTCAGCTTCTCATTTTCTTATTTTCGTTCACCAATAAATTCTAATTTTTCATTAAGTTCTATGTTCACTCTATTGGCCCCATGACTCATAAGAATTATTTGATTGGTGATCTCAATGTGATGTTCAGTAAGTCTTTGTATCTCAGATTCTTTCTCTTGCAATTTTTCAGTAATGTTTCTCCTGTCATCAATAGCTAAAGTTCTTTCTTGTTCAGCTTGTCTTGCATTATTCATAACATCAATCATTCTTACCATCGGGGTCTCTTGACCGATCTGCAGTACTTTTACTTGTTCAATCAGATGTTGATTGATTTCATTTATATTTGTAATGCTTCCTTCAGATGTGTCAGATGTATTACCAAATCCAGATCTGGATGAATCAAATAGGTCAGGTATCTCTTCTTCATGATAGTCAATTTCATTGTAGCGAGATGCCATGACTTTTCTTTCAGCCAATAACTCTTTCATTTTGATTCTTGCCTCTTTGAATTTCTCAAAGAAAATCTGTATTTACAACTTCTGATTCTCAATATTTTTGTCAAGCTTATACCTTTCTATTGTATGATCTTTTCTCTCAAGTGATTTAAACTTTTCCAAATAAGAGATCTAGCTCTAATACAAATTGTTGGAATAATGCAAGGGTGTACTGAGAGGGGAGGGGTGAATCAATACCCTTAAAAAAAATTATCAATTAACCTTAGTACTCATTTCTTTCATAATCGACCATTGTAGCTTTCCTACTTCATGTATGCAATATCATAGCATAAGTGTAAATGCATGTAAACAAACATTGAAACATTCATGAAACTTATTGACACGTGACACAAGTATTTGGTAACGTAGAAACCCTTGTTAGAAGGTAAAAACTGTGGTGGGCAAGAAACCCACAAAGCTTCACTATCTGTAGAATGGAAGGTGTCTGTTAGGGCTACAAGTTGTGATCACTTCTGATGATCTTACCCTGTTAGGAGTAACATGATAGACTTGTTAAGTCTACTCGGTTAAGAGATTTCAGCAACACAATGTATGTGTGCACTCGGTTAAGAGATTTACATAAAGACTCTTAAGTCCACCTTCTTGTAGGATTTTTTCTGTTTGCTACAATTGTTAGAGAATAGACAAAAATATAGATGACCTTATAGCTTGCAACCTTGAATTGTTGATTACATATCCATTAAGTTCACAAAATTCTATATCACCGATTGTGATGGATAATACCTTTGTTCTTCTCGGTAGCCTTGAATGTAGTTCTTCATAAATGAATTCTTATTTATATGTCCTTCTGCATAAAAACCTTTGTCTGATCCATAGATGTCCTTGTGTAGCTACAATCATCATGTTCTTGATTGATTATACATCTATGTATACAATGTTTTGACCTAATTAGGTTTCATGCTTTTCTTGAATAACTCTAAGATCAAAGGTTTACAACTTGACCTTGATCTCCTATTTTGCATGAATACAATTAGTTAAACTAATTAAATCCATCATTTATGATTTTCTTGATCCACAAGAAATGGTTGTCTAGCTAAGAAAAAAGTTATTTTAAAGACTAAAATGTTTTAGCTGACGTGTAGTTCAGATCCACTTTTCTCAGTGTTAAAATTGTCTCTCGGTTAGACTGGTTCTCGATGATGTCTCTGCTCGGTTGATATACTATGCTCGGTGTTTAGAATGTTTCGGTGACCACTGTGCTCGATGAATACTGCACTCAGTGATCACTGTTGCTCGGTGAATGCTGACCGACTGACCAAAACTGTCTACTTGAATACTAATGACATCTTCTGATCCTTTAAGGATTATCTATTATATATGTTAAAGTAAAATGAATCCCCAAATAAAAAATGACCTTTAAGAGAATTTTTATTGCAATCAATAAATAAGAAGTCGTCAGTTAGAGTAGTAATACTTACCTAGTCCTTAAATGACTCCTTCATCCTTCGATAATGAAATCCATGGAGGCCCTGAAACCACACCATTTTTCATAGAAATTGTAGTTCTTACAATAATCCTAAAATCCTTCAATGTAAATATTGTTGATAACATTAGTTCTTACCTCCTCTTTAGCATTTTGAGGGTTACCTCCATTCTTTGTACTACCAAATGGATGGGGGAGAAAATTAGGGTCTTTGTGGTTTTGTTCAATTTGCTTTAGAGGTTTTGTAGGAGCCTTAGATGTCTCATGTCTGTCTTGCACACCATTAAACCTATGCTTTGTGCTTATGCATTCCTGGTGCCAAGGTAACCTAGCTGGAAAGTTGCGAAGATGTATTGTAGGTCGAGAAGCGATGATGTAGGAGCATCCTGGGTTGCCTTGCTATCCTTCTCATCTTTGTTCATTCTTCCACTAAGTGTCAAGTTGTAGTGTTGTCGAGCGATCTTGTATGTGTCGAGTTGTCCAGTGTTGGCCGAGTTGTATGTGTCAAGTTTTCTAATGTTGGCCAAGCGTTCCTTCATGTGTCGAGTGAACTTGATGCTCGGTTATTCTTTGACCGATTTTGTCTGTGTTTGGTTCTTGTTGGAGCCGACTTATGTATTTAATTTTAGGTTGTGCATTTAATATTTGGATCTTGTCTTGTGATGTGTGCAAACCATTGGTGGTCGGCCTTCCATCTTTGTAATACTCTAGAATCTTATGTAAGCCGCTTTGGCAAGTATAAATAAGGATGTTTGTGTGTAGGTTAAGTAGTGGGAAGTCTGGGTAGAGAAAGTAGATAGCAGATGATATGAGAAGGTAGAAGATAGCAAAGTCTAGATTTTGTTGGCCGTAACCCGGAAGGCCTCACAGCCGGGCATGTATGTTGTAATTGAATGAATCAATAAAAGAATAGTTCATGTTCCTTTTCTCCTTGGTGTTTTTCTCTATGTTATTTGATTTCGTTGTGTTTACTCCGCAAGGTGGCTGGATAGTTGGGTGTGTCTTCGGCCCTAGCTCTTCCTGTCCTCCCTTGCACCAGGTGGTATCAGAGCGAAGTTTTTCCTTGGTAGATTGGATCGTGTAGAACCCTGAGTTGGATTTGGTTGTAGGGTGGCAGATCTAGGGATTTGACTTATAACTTGCAGAGGGTTACTATCTTGCAGGAACCTATTTGTCAAGATGGTTCGAGGCAGAGGAAATGATAATAATTTCATAATGGACATGTTGAGACAAATTGCAACCAGATTAGATGTTGTGGAGATAGCCCAGAGGAGAGGAGCACATCTTGATGATGTGAGTGATGATGAAGTAGTGGAACCAAATCCAGAGCCTGAGGAAAGATTGTTGAGAGTATTGACTAGGGCACATTCAAAGCCTGTTGTTGAATTTATTCCTTATGATGGAAAGTTGAATACAAATGTTGTGTTGGATTGGATCTCTGATATGGAAAAGTTATTTGACTTTGAAAGCACTATTGATAATAGGAAGGTGAAAATTGCAGTCACTAGGTTGAAAGGTCATGCCTCACTGTGGTGGGAGAATTTGCAAACTGAGAGTCAAAGAAGAGGAAAGGAAAAGATCAGAACCTGGTTGAAAATGGTGAACAAGGTGAAGAATAAGTTCCTTCCTGCTGATTACCAAGTTAGCTTAGACAAAAGGACATGACTTTGAAGGAATACACTGAGGAATTCTATAGATTGGACATCAGATCTGGACATGTGGATGGTGAGGATGAGAAAGTTGCAAGGTACCTGAATGGATTGACATCTGGAATTCAAGATGAAATAAGTTTTGTGAAATTGGATAGTGTGTAAGAAGCATATCAATATGCCTTGAAATTTGAGGAGATCTTGACAAAGAAGTATGAACAAAGATAGAGAGGTCAAGGTAGTAGATTCCAAAGAGGCAGAGGTAGATCCTATGGTGAACGTGGCAAATCTGATAATTATGCACAAGATAAGGGCAAATCTTAGTGGAAAAATGAAGATAAAAGCAAGACCGAGTAGAAAGGTGGTAGTTCTTACCGAGGAGGTACTAGTTCATACCGAGGAAGAGGAGGTTATAGAGGTGGTTTTGGTGGTAATTGTTTCAAATATGGAAAAGAAGGGCATAGATCTTTCAAGTGTAGACACTCTAATGGAAATGGACAAACTCATAGAAATTCTATGGTACAAGAGGATCTTGAGGGTTCCCCAAGTGGACCTGAGGCTGGAGAAAACCTGATGGTAAGGAGAGCTTTGTGTAATAACCGAGTGGATGAAGAACTTGTTCTAAGGAGAAGTATTTTCAAGACCAAGTGTAAGATGGCAGGAAA
This sequence comes from Thuja plicata, assembly GCA_018584345.1. Lineage (NCBI taxonomy): Eukaryota > Viridiplantae > Streptophyta > Pinopsida > Cupressales > Cupressaceae > Thuja > Thuja plicata. The sequence continues at coordinate 2,140,334 of MU224422.1, forward strand.
ATGTTGCAAAGTGATTGTTGATAGTGGTAGTTTAGAAAATTTAGCATCAGAGGAGCTAGTTACAAAGTTGCAATTGCAGAGATTGAGACAGCCTAAACCCTATCATGTTTCATAGATCAAGGATGAGCATAAATTGTTGGTAACTGAGAAATGTGTTGAGAAATTCAAGATTGAAAATTACTTTGATGAATTTTTGTGTGATATTATGCCTATGGATTGTTGTCATATTATGTTGGGTAGACCTTGGCAGTATGATAGACATGGTGTGCATGATGGTAGATTGAATCAATATACTCTTTGGGTGAATGGGAAAAAGAAAACATTGTTACCTTTGATTGAGGTTCCAGAAGACATAAACTGTACTACTGTGAAAATTTGCATGTTTAATGGAAAGCAATTTGAGAAATAAATGAAGAAGAACCAAGTGTATTTTGCTATAATCCCTAAGAAGCTGAGTTATGGTAATAATGGTCAAGTGACAGGGTATAGTAATGGCGGAGTGACAAAAAATAGTAAATGTTGCAACAGAAGACAGTGGAGACCGAGTGCCAGCAGAAATTCAAAACTTGTTGAATGAATACAAGGAGATTGTTGCAGAGGATATTCCTGGCTGTTTACCGTCGGTGAGAAGTATAAGTCATTGTATGGATCTAATTCCTGGAACTAGTTTCCTGATTAAAGCACCATATAGATTGACACCTACTGAAAATGAGGAACTTAATAGACAAGTGCAGGAGTTTTTGCAGAAAGGTTTGATGAGAGAAATCTTGAGTCCATGTTTTGTACTTGTTGTATTGGCACCTAAGAAGAATGGAAAGTGGAGAATGTGTACTGATTCCAGAGCTATCAATAAGATAACAGTGAAGTATAGGTTTCCTATGCCGAGGATGGATGACATAATGGATAGTTTGAGTGGAGAAAAGTATTTTACCAAGATTGATTTGAAGAATGGCTATCATCATATCAGAATCAAAGAAGGTGATGAGTCGAAGATTGCTTTCAAGACAAAAGAAGGTTTATATGAGTGGTTGATTATGCCTTTTGGTTTGACTAATGCACCTAGTACTTTCATGAGGTTGATGAATGAAGTTCTCAAATGATTTTTGGGTAAGTTTGTGATTGTTTATTTGGATGATATTATGATATTCAATAAGACTAAGGAAGAACACCTTGAGCATATTAGACAAGTGTTGCAAAGACTGAAGGAGGAGAAGCTACTGATTAATTTGAAGAAGTGTTCCTTTATGCAAGAAGAGATTGTGTATTTAAGATTTGTATTTTTAGTTGATGGTTTGAAAATGGACCCTGTGAAGGTTAAAGCAGTTCTGGAGTGGCCTACACCTGAGAATGTGGGTGAGGTAAGATCATTTCATGGTTTGGCTAGTTTCTACAGAAAGTTCATTAAGAATGTTAGTTTTGTTTGTAATGCTATGACTGAGACTATGAGAGGAGATAAAAAGAATTTTAAGAGGACACATGGAGTTGACAAGAGTTTTGAGACTTTGAAACAAAAGGTTGTCGAGTTACTTGTGTTAGCTTTACCTAATTTCAATAAGGTATTTCAAGTTGAGTGTGATGCAAGTGGTAGTGCAATAGGATTTGTGTTGAGTCCAGAAGGTAAACCTATTGTTTTCTTTAGTGAGAAGTTGAATGATGCTAAAAGGAAGCATTTTGTGTATGATCAAGAATTTTATGCTATTGTTCAAGCTTTGAAAAAGAAGAGACATTATTCGATTCCTAAGAAGTTTGTGTTGTATACGGATCATAAAGCTTTACAGTATTTGGGAAGTCAACATAAGTTGAATCAGAGACATATGAAGTGGGTTGAATATTTACAGAGTTTCACATTTTTTATCAAGCATAAGAGTGGAGTTACTAACCGAGTTGCAGATGCACAGAGCAGAAAACATTATTTGTTGATCGAAATGAGGTTGTAGTTCTTGGTTTTGATGAGATGAAAGAGTTGTATGATACTGACCCTAATTTTTTTTAGGTGTGGAGAGAGTGCAAAGCACTAAATCTATCAGAACAACCAAGTAAGTTTGAGGAGTATTTCATTCAAGAAGGTATGTTGTTCAAAGGAATTCAGATGTGTATACTAAGAAGTTCCATGAGAATTAATTTGATTAAGGAAAAACATTGTGGTGGATTGGCTAGACATTTTGGAATTGATAAGTCGTTGAGTTTGCTTAAGGAAAATTATTATTGACCACATATGTATAAGGATGTTCAGAAGTTTGTAAGGAGTTGTGGAATTTGTCAAGTTGCAAAAGGAGTAAGTCAGATTACTAGATTGTATACACCTATTTTTGTTCCTGAGAAACCTTGGAGTGACATCAGTATAGATTTTGTTCTTGGATTACCTAAGACAACAAGAGGGTATGATTCCATATTTTTTTGTTGTGGATAGATTTTCTAAGATGACACATTTCATACCATGTAAGAAGACATCAAATGATGTGCATGTTGCTGAGATTTTCTTCAAACAGGTTGTTAGATTGCACCGATTACCGAGAAGTATTATCTCTAGCTGAGATAGCATGTTTGTTGGTTATTTTTGTAGGACTTTGTGGAAGAAGATGGATACTGGGTTGAGAGTTAGTTATACATTCCATCCACAAACAGATGGACAGATAGAGGTTGTGAATAGAAGCTTAGGTAACTTTCTGAGATGTTTAGTTGGAGATAAGCCAAGTAATTGGGATATGATATTGGCACAAGCTGAGTTTGCGTATAATAATTCTATGAATAGGAGTACAGGGAAAACATCTTTTGAGATTGTTACTGGAATACAACCTAGAGGAGTATCAAATTTGAGGTATATTGTTGGAGAAGAAAAGAGAAGTGTTGAAGGGGAAGTATTTGTTGATTTTATGAAGTCTTTACGTGAAGAAGTGAATTTGAATTTGGATCAAAGTAATCGGAAATATAAGGAAGATGCTGACAAGTTTAGGAGACATCATGTTTTTGAAGTTGGTGATGAGGTGATGGTTCATTTGAAGGGTAGAATTTCTGTTGGAACATACAGTAAGCTGAAAATGAAGAAGTTTGGTCCTTGTAGGATTCTGAGGAAGTTTGGCATTGGTAATGCTTATGAAGTTGAGTTACCTGATGACATGAATATATCTCCTATATTCAATATTTCTGATTTGCACAAGTATCATGAGTCAAATGATGTATTTGTTATACCAGATGATTATCCTAAGAAGCAGGTTGAAGAGATTGAACAGATATTGGATCAGAGGATTGGTAAAAGCACAAGAGGAAAATATTATTATGAATATTTGGTGAAGTAGAAGAATAGACCAGTTGAAGATGCTACATGGATTTCTCAATCTGAGTTGGATTCAACTCAGGTTGTGACATCTCAATGATTCAGGGGAATCATTTCTTTCAACCCCGGTTATCTGATGCAGGAGCATCCTGGGTTGTCTTTCTATCATGCTCATCTTTGTTCATTCTTCTAGTAAGTTTCGAGTTGTAGTATTTCCAAGCAATCCTATATGTGTCGAGTTTTCTAGTGTTGGCCAAGTTGTATGTGTCAAGTTGTCCATTGTTGGCCAAGCGTTCCTTCCTGTGCCGAGTGAACCTGATGCTCAGTTCTTCTTTGACCGAGTTTGTTTGTGTTTGGTTCTTGTTGGAGCTAACTTATGTATTTAATTTTAGGTTGTGCATTTAATATTTGGATCTTGTCTTGGGACGTGTGTAGACCGTTGGTGGTCAGCCTTCCATCTTTGTAATAGTCTAGAATCTTCTGTAAGCCACTTTGGAAAGTATAAATAAGGATGTATGTGTGTAGGTTAAGTAGTGGTAAGGGTAGAGCAAGCAGATAGCAGATGATATTAGAAGGTAGAAGATAGAAAAGTCTGGATTTTGTTGGTCGTAACCTAGAAGGCCTCACAACCAGACATGTATGTTGTAACTGTATGAATCAATAAAAGAATAGTTCTTGTTCCTTCTTTCCTTGGTGTTGTTCTCTGTGTTGTTTGCTTCCGTTGTGTTTACTCCACAAGGTGGCTGGATAGTTGGGTGTGCCTTTGGCCCTAGCTCTTCCTGTCCTCCTTGCGCCAAGCGGGTTCTAATGGATGTGGAAATGTGGACGAATTTCTTCCCAACAAGATTCGATTGGCTCCTTATGCAAAATTTGGTACCTTATTGCAGATAAGAATTACCCATAAGTCATTGTAACCATTCCTTCTACAACTATTATTTTATGTTGCAACCCTAGCTTTTACGGCACGTTTCTCCCTTCGTTCTCTCACCAACTACCAGTCTTCCTCTGTCACTTTTGTCACTTTTATCTTGTCATTATCTAATCTAAGGTTCCTCTGATACCTTGCATGTCCATGAACTCCACCAGTAGATGTAGAGCCATTATTCATCTTATTTGAAGGATAATTCAAAACCTTCTGATTTCTGGACAGAGGGTATCTTGAAACCTTAGATACATATGAAAATTTGGAAAAACCAATTTGATTGAAAGAAGGATTGTTTGGAACTATTTTAACCCCTTTTGAAGCATTTCCTCCTCCTTTTCGATCCAAATAAGATCTAGTTGTATCCATCATAGAAAGAGAATGTTGGGAATTTAGCACAGAGAAACGATTTTCAGATGTTGAAATAAGTCTTTGTTCAACAATGAAATTGTTAGTATTTGTCTTTCTGCCAGCGGCATTTTTTCTTCGCAGGTTTGCAAGCAGAGCCATTTCGCATTAAATAGAGGAACTTTGAAAAATATACTAAAGTGTACATACTTTTACCTACCTTTAATAACTTTATTTTTATAGTAATCAACATTTTTCAGAAGTATCATTTACCATGTAATGTATGATATTTTTTTGTAGTAAGAATAAAATTATAATTTTAAAATATACATTTGTCACACCAATATCTAGGGTATAGATATTTTTCATTGTTTTTTATTGCATATATATTTTTTAGTTAAATTTTGAAGTCAGAGTAACTATAATTTGGACAGAGTTGTATTTCGCCATTAATAACTTTTTTTAATGCATTTGAATTAACTTCATTTTGTGTTGAAATAAGGATATGAATACTTACATAAAACATACTTTTTACAAAAAAAAAAATTCTATTTTTCAAATTTTCCATGTGTTAAACAAAGACCGAAATGTTTGATGAAAAACCTACATTCATAAGAATTAAATTAAAAAATGTATTAATGAAATTAAATATATAAAAAATTACACTTTTTGGAAGCTAATAATAAGGACTAAATATTTACAAAATAAAACTTCCAAATGAATTCATTTGGTCCCCCAAAAGTTAATGTCAAAGTGATTTTTTTGTCGACATTTTGACGAGTACGAAGGAGACTCCATTGCAAGTATGATTTAAGAGTAGAGAGGTTCTATTGAAGAAATTTTGATCAATGAGGCTCTTATCTAACCCTCTTCAATTAATTCTTTCAAATGGGAACTCTCAAGGCTTAAATCATTATATTTTCTTAAAAATGTGTGATTTCAACAAAAATCAAGATGTAAATAAAAATTTAACCCAGTGTTGAGGGGTCACCCATTAGTCCCATATTCATCTCAGTCATTACAAATACTACCGTACACGCTTTCAATTCTTTTAGGCGGTTTTGCATTCTCCACTCATACTGAAACCTTTTGTTTCTTCCCTTCTATTACAGGGCACTCACTCTATAGGTGGATTCAATTAAAACAAGTATACCATATATTTTGTGCAATTTGGTGATACCTTCTTATGACTCCTTTTACACATATTTCTTTCTTTAACTACTCTAATTCCAACTTCAGTTTTTTTACCTCTACATTCTCAACTTTTCCATTTTATTTTCTCTATTGTTACACTTTAATTCTAGAGATCAATTCCATTGACTACATATATGAGTTGAAAATTCGCCCATTCAACGTTGTTCTAACCGTGGCAATATCCTAGAGATAAACCATTCAATTTTTCAGTTCTTGGTAAATCGTCTTTCCTTAACCATTCACCTTTCCTAACCATTCCTTAAATCTCTAGTCAAATTCCCTTATAATTCCACCTTTATTTTCTATCATCTCTAGCATCTTGTCCACACTTTCTAAGGGAGCCTATAGAGATTGAAAATTGTGCAAGATTTTATCTTTCAAAACAATTCATTCCTTGTTTAAGAAAAATTATTTCATTATCATTTAAGTGTTTCATACCTTAGGTGTCTCAAAAATGTCATACAACCTCTTCTGATTATATCTTATTCAATTCATCCTCAAAGTAGACTCTAGAACAAATATATGTTATATTGCTTATTTGATATATTTTTCAAAATAGGCAACTTAATACAATATATCTAATTGTGTTCCACTTTTATAGTAAGTTCCTCTCATTTGTCACTATTTTGTAAAGATTTTCCTTTACTCCTTTTTATTTACTTTATTTCCATGGCTCCTTGGATCCTTTCTCCTTCAACTTCTTGACACTCTTCATCTCTTCGTAGCCTCCTGTTGTTTCACTAATTTTCATTCTACCCTTATCTCTAAGTAATTCAATTTAAAAGAAACTCTCTCCCAAAGTTGATTCATTTAATTTGGAATAAATATTTATTAAATTCACATTAAGGAAACGAGAAATAAGTACAAATCTAGTGTTTGGTCTTTAAGCTTACAATAAAAAAATTACGCTTGTTTGGTGGTGCAACTAGAAGAAACACCAGTCCAACTAGTATAATATTAATTCTCGAAATTGCCAGGGACAAAAGGTGGATCCTTCTACTTAGAAAAACAATCTAAGAATCAAAGAAAATGTTGTCCTTAAAAGGTTTGAGTTGGGTGTGGGTTGTGATAATCTAGAAGTGGAAGTAATTCACTACCTTCATAACATAATTATGGAATCAAAGGTGAGGAAAGAGCTTTAAGGATATTGACATTGTTACAAAGATAGCAATCATGTTGTGGATCGTCGATTTAACTATTTTATTGAACAAAGCTCCTCCTTTGCTAAGGTGAGAAATAAAGCAACAAAATAGCAACTAGATGAATTACTCGCTAATTATCTTCATGTCAATACACAGCCTAAGCACAGCTGCTGATTACTTTCATAAATGATAAGTGATATTATAGAGGGGCATGTGGTTGAATTAGAGCAAAGGTACTGGTTTAATATTAGTAATGATTCCTAAGAATGTGAAGTTGTGTTTACCTTTCTTGAAGTGATTTATACACTACATTTCTCATGAGTGACTAACTCCAACATTTTAGTTATCGCAACAATTGGACTATTGATTAACCTCTTATCTACCCGAGTAGGGAAGTCGGATTGGTATTGTGTTTTCTGTTTGTGCAGGTCAAATTTTATATTGGTGTTGTGTGAGGTAGACAGTGATGGAGGCAATAACAAATGAGAACTGTTATCCATTGAAGATAACGTCTTTCTTGTGTTCATTATACACATCTTGGTTAGTGCTTGTTTGATGTCCCACGGTGATTTTTATCCTAGTCATGATCGAAGCAAATATTAGGGCAAAGTTGGCAAACAAGGTGTTGTGCCCATTGATTATAAGGCGCCCATCTCGAAAGTGCCCATTAAAAGACTATGTGATGTCTTATCAATGACATTTGTGCAATGCACATAGACACACATCATGTAAAGCTTGTATGTCATTAGTATCTATTAATATTTGTGCAATTTATATCCCCGAAAAGGAAAAGGAAATGAAAATTTTAAAAAGTGTTTTGTGTACGCTATAGGAACAAGGTAGTTTTGTGCACGTTAAAGGGACAAGGTAGTTTGTGCGTATGGCTTATGAAGACTCTGCAAAGGCACCCATCTCCATAGTGTTCTTCATTAATGACATTGAACAACAAATTTTTAAGTTGAATATTCATGTGTATGCGCGTACAGGGATAAGGTGGTAAGCTCATGGATTCCCAACGGCACCCATCTCCAAGTATCCTTTAGAAGGTTATTTCATGTCTATTAATATAAGCGTGTGTTCCCAATGCATTATTCACCAGTATCTATTAATACTTGTGTGCACGTAGCATATCACCACACAAAAAAAATAGTGCTGCGTGCATGTATTTTTGTGTGCTCCCAATGCACAATAAATATATATATTCCACAACCTTCACATTGTTGTTGTTCATGTCACGTTTTCCATCGTTGCAGAAACCCATACATTTTTAGTTTGTGTTTGAGTCTCAATTTCAGTGACATTTGCATCTACATGGCTTTCATGGCAACTCATGATTGCAGACAGTTAGGAAGTAAAGCTTAGAATTAAAGATAAAAGATCTTAGTTGAAAGTTTACCTCGAAAGGCATCACGAATTCCAATAACACCAATCGAGATTCAAAACTAGAACAGATTATACTCTGCCATAAACATGTGAGAAAAAATATGAATTTTCAATTTATATCTGTAATGCTAAAAGAATCTTAAGCTACAGCAAGTCCAAGCACATAGTCATGCACCTTCACTTTCTTAGATCAAACATATGCTAATTACAGCAAAGATGTCTGTCACATCTTCAAGACGAAAACATAATGCTTAAACTGAATGCTTTCATAGTCTAATTTCTCAAATTCCTTCAAAAGGATCTTTTAGTTGGCTGGGAGCTAATTGGTTGAGATATAAATCGGATTTTGCTTTGACTTTATACTCTTCAAATTTTGGGATAGATATGATGCAAGCCAGTTATTTTTTCCTCTTTTTAACCATTTTACAGAACAAAAAAATGGTAGGCAAAAAAGCTTGGTAATAACATGAGGATGGTGTCACTTGTTTAATAAGTGAAGATGTAGAAATTTTATTTAAAACAGAAGCAAATAACATGCATTGCCTTGTTGTTAAACAAGTCTAAAACTCATTGGATCCTATGGACAGCGTCACCTGAACAATTGTCTGATGATGGAGGAAAAATAGTTCTTCGAACTTACACTCTTCTTCACAAGGGGTGTCTGGGCAGCAGCCCTCACATTCTTAAGGAGGGCTATTAGCCTTTGTGCTAGTGCACTGTTTTTGTTTTTTGTTTTTTTGTTTCTGACAGCACCTGTTCTGTTCATGTGCTGTCAATAAGTCAGTTGTGGTCTGTAAAAGACCATCTCTATTTTGGTGGTGTTGTTCTTTTTTACACCTTCAGACTGTGTTTGTGTAAGGGTCCGCTGCTGATTATGATCCAAAACAAGTCTAAAACCCCATGTTAATTGCACTTTAATTTTTGTTTCATTTATAACTGTCAGTAAAAGGTAACAACATACATCAGATTAAAAGAACAATGGCAGATAAGAGGAATGAATGAAGACTAAAGAACTCAATAAACGTGGCAATTTCTGTTAAATAAAGGATGCTACAGCATAACAAGAAGAAAACATATATTTCTTGTTTTTGCTGCTTTTACGGAAAAGAGGAAAGAGAATAATATCAACGCCAGCCCAAAAAAAATTCAATTTGTTGACATGGATGAGCTTGGTTCGTTAAATCATTGGATTCTTGTTGTGGAGATCTGTGCTTAAATAAGCTAAATACGTTGATTTCTAACTTGAATAAAATGTTTGAATTAAAGCTGAGGGGAGAAGGTCCCCATTTTCGGCCTCCACCAGTGTGGGACACCTAAAAATTCCTGACTTATCACACAACTTTTTTTATTATTTTTTTATATCTATTTATTGTTGACTGCACGTTGGTCTTTATAGAAAAGAGTAAATAGAATAACTGCAATGTTGTGGATAAATTGTTTTCTAAAATGATATATGAAAAGATGCTATAATTTTGTCATTTTAATATTGTTGATTAATCTGATGGAGATGATGAAGACTGAGTGATGTCAAGTATCATGATTGTAGAAATGATTAGATTAGTTGTTGTTTTGTCATTGATGTCAAGCAATTAATTAATTTGTTTTTATTGTGTTACCATATCTTAAGAGGAGAAGTTAAATAGGTAACATATACAAATTAGACAATGACGAAGTAATGATGTTTTAGTTGTTTTCTACTATATATTTGATGTTATCAAATCGGTACATGATGAAGGGTGCTCCCCTTAATGCCACAAACACATAACAGAAACAGAGAAGCAACAACAATTTGCAAGAACAGAAAATGGGCTTCTTATTATCCCCACAAATGTGGAATTACAAACTTTCAGAATTACAATATGCAAAGCCACATGGGCATTCCCCTTACAATATTTTATAGGACAAAGCCTCGAATTATTACCCAGATCTACCCAGAACTGCCCTAGGCAACACTACGGGCCTTCTTTATATAGGCAATTTCCACCGCCCGAGAAGGTTCCAGAAATTTAGCCCATAGGGCCGACCAAACTTAGAATTATTTTATTTTACAATTTATTACATCATAGTCGACTCAAAATAACTTTTGAAACCCGAACAGAAATTTTGAAGAAAAATTATTTTCTGCCATTTCAGGTGACCCAACTTCCGAAGACCATAAGTCATCGCCAATTGACCCGATTGACTATTATGAACCCAATCCGGAAAGGCCACGAAGCGCTCTACGGGCCTGACTTCATCCAGGGCCTCTAAAGCCTTCAAAATTGAGTTCAAAGTTTCTGTATCCTGCTGCCAATACCGAAAATCTTTAATATCTTCAAAACTAGACCTGATCTAGCCATGAAACTTTACTGGCAGGTTGATAAGACTGAGATGAACCTCCACATGTGAAATCAGAACATTCTGAGATCGTATGACCAGCTTACTAAAAATAGCAAGTTTCCATAAATAGTAGCTCTGCACAAGATAGCCCTTATTGAAAAGCAAACAGAAATATTTTTGGGTGATGCAAGATTGCCCTTACACCCAGAATGCTCCTGCATCAGTACATTTGATTGATCAAGTCAAGAATTGCAATGAATTAAGTTATGACTGAAAGAGATACTTTACCGAGCTAGACTGAATCAGTTGGTAGAATGTAATGTGAGTCGGTTACAGTTACCGAGCACCAAGAGCAAGTTAGACACCAAACAGTGATGAAGTCAATTACTGAGTTGCAAAGCAAGTTTTACCGAGTACAGTATACAGATATTAAATGATGATTTAATGCAAAGCGATGATGAGCTGGATTACGAAATGAATTAAATGAAGTTTGTTACAAGATCTACGAACGGGAAAATTAAATATGAAGATATAAGGCGAAGATCAAGCAATTAAACGGAAAAGTGAAAGGTCCAAGAAAAGTTACAAGTTCCGAGGTAAAAGTGTTTTGGTTTACCGAGTTGAGAAATTGAAGAACATGATCAAACGACTGAGCGCAAAGGAAGGAAAATCAAATTAAGGAGATTAAGAGGCAAAAGTATGTCTATATAAGGAATGAGAATTACATAGAGTGAAGGCTACAGGCGAATCGAGAAAAGAAGGAAAGAAACTGAAGAACATTTACTGAGCAGAACAGAGAAAGACAGATCAACGATCTACAGATTGAGAAAGAGATCAATGGAGTATGTGATGTCAGTATTCAATTGAGCATAAAGGATCTGATTCAAGCATAGTGAGTTGCTATTTTTTACAAATCAAAGTTTATTGTTGCTTATTAATATTTGTAACTGATAAATCTCTTAACCGAGTGGATTGAACCGTCCTATTTGTAAAACCTAGACTTAGGTGACATTCCAAAAGAGTGTTTAAAGACCTCTAACAAGACCACTCCTAACAGGGTGAAGATCTTAACAGATTTGAGGTAAATCCCCTAACAAAGTCACATTTAGCAAATGTGTTTGTAATCTTTAACAAGATACGTTCTTAACCGAACGTACTTCAAAAGGGTACAATTTTTATTGTGAGTTACAATTCTAACAGAGGTTTTTCCCAAATTGGGTTTCCTTGTTAAATCTGGTGTCAATGAGTTATATCATGTGTGAATGAGTTAATCTGATGTTGCTAAGTTTGAACGATTGATTGTTGCTTATATTATTCGGTGAATTGGTTATTTACTGTATTCAGTACTTACCAAGTGAATGAGTGAGATTAGTTTTAAGAGTTTAAGTTTTGATTTGTCGAATGTATTCTGTGAGATAGAAATGTAGTTTGTGATATAGAAATGTATAAGAATACACAAGGAGAATTATTCTCACGAGACTTATGCAAGAAAAATCGGACATTACTGATGACGGAAAAATCTATGATTCTATTTCTGAAATTCTAATTTCTAAATCTATTACCATTTTACATTGATAAAATCGTAGTTATAGAATTGATTTTTAATTTTTCTTGTTTCAGATGCATGGTGGGAGATGTTTGGTACTACGATGCCAAATCTACAGAGGATTGCAATTCGTATCTTGAGCCAGACATGTAGTGCTTCAAGATGCAAACGCAATTGGAGTATTTTCAAGCATATACACTCGAAGAAGCACAACAGGGTGGCAATGAAAAGGTTGAATGATCTTGTGTTTGTTCATTACAACCTTCGCCTTCGTCACAGACAGATCTTGGGCACTGACACAACTCCAATCAAATTAGAGGAGGTTGATCCACAAGCAGAATGGAACACTGAGATTGATGATCCTGTCTTCAATGATGAAGACTTGGAATGGGTTGATCAGGTGGATCAAAAGGCAGAGGCAGAGGCAGAGGCAGAGGTAGTAGCGATGGCACGGGAGGAGGCTAGAGCGTGAGAAAACCCAGTGGAGGACCATGTGGCTGAGCCTGAGCCTGAGAGTGTGGTATCTGACTCTGAGGATGATGAGGATGAGGATGAGGATGATGAGGATACCACTGAGGTTGAGCCTCAAACACAAGGAGAGAAAATAGTTGCAGAATCTTCCATGACCTATCTTAGGTGTACACGTAGGAAGATATAGGCTACTCTGAGCCTTAGTCTTCTAGGATCTAGCTTTCATTTTGGTATATGTTTTGAACTTTTGATTCCATGGATTTCATATTCCATGAATATTGTAGACATTTCAATTTGACAGTTATATTTCTAATGTGTTATTTAGTTTAACTTATTTCCTTAAGAAATTCGCATTTATACTTATGTGATCTATGTAAACTTGTGTATGTGTGCAAAGTAGCTTCTATTTATCTCAATTATTGTGTATTTGATGTTAATTGACTAAATGATGCATGAAAAAATATTTAAAGCCTTAAAAATCTTTGAATTTCTTGAGTTTTTTTATTTGCCAAGTCTGAGTCTGAGCCCGAACCCAGCTTGCAGAGTCCAAGGCAAATCTGAGTCTTGTAACTATGTTTTTTCACTATACAGAGAGCTTGTTTGTTTGTAATTAACAGCCTACTTGAAAAATGTTAAAAAAGTAGCTCGCAACTCCCTTCACCTATTGAAGATATTGTTTAATGTTTAAAATATGATTTATCATTATAGAGAGCTTGCAATTAATCGGTCAGGGGTCATTATCAGCAATTGGATATTAAAATTTCACTAGAAGAATTCTTGAGGGCTAGTTTAATGTGATGTAATAAATATTTGAACTTCAGCAAATTTTGTTTTGTAATGTTAAAGATCTTATTCAAATTTTGTAATAATTGTTTTTTGCACTAAATTATAGTGTTTCTCAGTGGAAATGTACCTGATTCGCATTCGCTATGCCTGGGTCTGCCCTAGTTCGACCCTGGTTTGACCTAGGTTCGGCCCGCACGAACCAACCTGCCTAGGTTCAAACCCTAGGTGAACGCACAAGCAAACTGGACCAGAACCGAGAACTAGTTCGAAACCAACCCTGGTCCGGCCGTAAAACAGACGAACTAGATAACATAGATCTTAAAATATATAAATAGAATTGGCTTGACTAGTGAAAATGCTTGGCTCACAAAGAGTTCACCAGGGTTCTACTGAGGGCAAATAGACACTGCCTAACATAGGTGTCCCAAACAGCCCACTTGTTTAATTGGTTTATGTACTCAGTGATAAATTATTCGACGAATTTACCAAGCTAGCCATGTAAAATATTAAATCTCTCTTACTAAACGAAGGCACATGTGTTCTAATAGCATAATACAAATACATAATTGTTTCTATACTTGGTCTACATAATAAAAAGTCAATTACCAACTTAAATTTACAGAATATTTAAACAGGCAACCTGAAAATCTCTTTTGGGTTAAAATATATTTAATAGTTATCATATATACTATAAAACGAATTTGTTGATAGGTTTGTTGTTAAATATATTATATAATGTACCAGATTTAATTACACTGTTCCAAGGACCAAAACAACTCTTTAACTGCACCTCATGAACAAACACGCTGCCATAGGTTTTCCAGTCACACATTATAAAATATACTACATCTTGGTTAGAAAACCGATCCAACTGTAATAAAAAAATTCCTCTGCAAATCGTGATGACTGGGAAGTGGGGTCTAAGAGGCTAATAAAAGTCCTCCAAGGGATGTCACAACACGTGTACCTAATAATGAGAGATTTATGAAAAACATGTTCACAATTACATGGTGAAATCTGTTCAATGAAACACCAATGAACAGACAACAAACTACAAACTCTTACAGCTTGAAGCATCCTAAGAACACGAAATATAGAGTTGAATATTTCTGTTTCTAGATTCTTCTCATGTAATTCTAGGGGAACCCATTATGAAAGTCAGACAGATCATTTGAAGAGGACCAATAAAATATTGAGTCAGTATACCATTCTCTTTCCAGCAAACCTTGACAAACTAATTCATACCTGAAAAGTCAGCAATGTAATACCTAGGAACAATGACACAGCACAAAAAACCCATATGTTGGATGTAATCTTTGAATAAAACCTTTTCAATATATGGTTTTGCCCCAAAAGCTGTGTAAAAGCCTGTGGCATTTTTCTGCAAGACAAAACTATTTTATACAAGTTAGACAAAATATCATATGTAAACACAACCAAAAACTAATATTAATACCGCAATTTGTATCTTACACTTAAGGAGACGGTGAAACTTTCCCGTCTTATCTTCCATAGCAGACATTGCCCAATCTTTGAGGCAAAATAATATTAGAAAAAATATTCCAATGGCACTAAAGGAGATTCCTTTACAATCATCAGTGACTTCGTTTTGTCAAGGGGAACAGTTTTGGAGCCTTGCAAATACAATGATGTCTTTAGCAAAGCTGCATTTTTACCACTCCAGATTACAATTTGTTCTTTTTCAAATGTAACGAGGACACATGGTACCAGATCCTGTAGGTTCAAAAGGTAAAGAAGTTTTAAAAAAAAAAAAGCCTACTAAATTTTGGGAAATACATGTAAGTATGGAATATATTCATGTTTTTATAATTTATCAGTGGCTGCTGTAACATGACATACCCTAAGCTTAGCACCTATCTTCCTGTAGTCACTTTTTGGTAGACCCTTACAATCTATCCTTACAAGGTCATTTTTCTTGAAGCCTTCCCGTACATTATGGACAAGTCCACAATAAACACCATTCTTCTCTGTATTAAAATAAAGAGCAGAAACATGAAGCACAAAGATCTAAATAAACAAGAAGAATACAAAACCTATTATAGAGTGCAAATCAGAAGCATGCACAACAAGACAAATCAACACTCACTCAATTTTGTCAAAGCTGGAGTTTTAAGGCCTCTCTTTCTCATCGCCTTTGTTTCTGCAACTGTGAACCCATGAACGGTTGTCTTGATGAGCCTTGGATATACGGGTGTGTGTGGTTTCCAAAGCATTAGTGGAATAATCGGCCTTTCTTTGGGTTTGTAATTTCTTCCTCTGTACAAGTTGATGATGTTATGATTGCAATAAATTATTTTTCCACCAGTTTTGTCCTGAAAGGTTTAATTTCAACTTAATCAACAATATGATACATGGCAAACATAAACATTAAAATAAAAAACGCCCGTAACATTAATAGTATATACCCTAGCAGCAAAAAATATTATCCGGAATAAATCGGCATCCAACCAATAAATATTATCTTTAAATTGTGATTTAATTGGGAAAAAAACAGGAAGCAAAAATTGCAAAAACAACCTTGGTTCGAGTTTAATCTAAATCTATTGATATTAGGTCTGTTCTTTGTGACTTGTATTTCCCCTGGTCCTGTGTTGCTCAGTGTTTTTCCCCTTCTAAGTATGTCTTTCTCTCCAACTCTGTTTTTCCTTTCTCGTTGAAGTTTTAGACTTCTCCATCCTTACCCTCCTAAACGCCCCGGCAATTTCTTTTGAGAAGGGTGAATTAATAACAAACTAAAATTGATATTCAACTTTTAATAGAGGTCAAGAGGCATATAAAAAGTTAAGTCCATTAAAGAAAAAAGATATAGAAGGAAGACCAAGCAAGGAGATGGAAGAATAGATGAATGGAATACATTCTATGCATCTAATTATTAATCCTTGTGGTTCAGCAACCTCAGAACAAATCCCCTCAAGGTCCAAAATTGGAGGACAAAAACTGCCCAATTTCCATTGCTGAGTTAGTGGATGAAAAACCCTGATTTAGGCAGATTTAAAGACAAATCTGAGACATTCAACTGAAGATAGAGCACTTCATGTTTGGGATAATTAACAGAAGAGACAAATGATTCCTCTTCTCCAAAATATATTCTACATATTATGTTTAAATTAAAATAAACTGTTAAAAACTAAAGTTTCTGAAGTTGATATTATATTTATATTTATTATTTAAAGAAAAATAACAAAAAAATTAATGGGGGCATTGCAAATGATATCAGAGCTAAATCTTGCCAATTTGTGCAAGAGAAGTTAAATCCTATGATGCAAAAAAAACTCATTCCATAGAAGTGGCAAAACAAGTGAACACAGCAGATATAGTAAAGCTCCTTCGAGGATAGTTCTTTCAGGTAAGTTTGTAAAGAAGATTGATACAATGATAAACATGTTGGGTCAGATGGTCCACATGAAGCAAAACAACACAAACGCTCCCAAAAATCAGATTAGCATAAAACAATGCATGTTGGATTTAATGGTAGGCCTCTATGTCCCACTTTCATTCATAAAGAAGAACAAAAGTCCAAACCAAGGGTCATCAGAAGAACTAAAATGGCTTCCAAAGGCAATACTAATGGTCAAACAAAACTATTCATTCGATAGGAAGATGATCACGGTGCTAATGACGACCAGGGAATGAAATTACTGAGCTCGATAGCAACAAATATGACAAGGTTGATTCTTCTTGCTCTAGAAGAGTAGGCCTCTATGTCCCACTTTCATTCATAAAGAACAAAAGTCCAAACCAAGGGTCATCAAAAGAACTAAAATGGCTTCCAAAGGCAATACTAATGGTCAAACAAAACTATTTGTTGGTTAGGAAGATGATCAAGGTGCTAATGACGACCAGGGAATGAAATTACTGAGCTCGATAGCAACAAATATGACAAGGTTGATTCTTCTTGCTCTAGAGATGGTAACCTAAACTGTCATATTCAAGTTCGGCCTTTTCATATGCAATTTAACAGCAATGCAGAAGCCAACAATAAGCCAAATTTTTCAGTTATTAAATCCAATTCTGATCCCAAATAAGTGATAAAAGATGAGTGCATTGATATTGCAGGAAACATACTTTATGGATTTGACAATGACTATAAGCTCACAAGCCCATTCACAAGATGCAAGGATGATAGCAGCAATGAAAATGAATATCTGTTTGAATTCAGTATAAATTCTAAATTTGATCAAGGTGAGGACATCCATACTTTAGCTACTGGAAAGGATGGTAAAAGACTACATTGGCAGCTTAGTTCAGTTTAGTAACAAAAACACTTCAACAACATTAATGTAGTAGAGTCGAACATTGACCAAGACAAATTGAGAAGCATCACTTGATGCAAAGTTTACAATTCCTAACTATATCAGGGTGTTGTAAGAGAAGCTAATCACATCACAAGGAGTATCGAAGTCTAGCCATTACAAATCTCCAAGGTTTATTTGGGATCTTGGTAACTTCGGGAGCTTCATAACTTGCAATTGTTTGGGGACAAATAATGTTGGGAAGGGTGTTTACCCTCGTGGGGTAACAGACAGATACATAAACACAATCAGATATTCAAGTACGCAACATAGAAGACAATAAGCTATTCCATTCATAATCATAAGACCTTGTACATATCAATCGTGTCCACAACACAGGAACAAGTGTATACATATAATCCCCGAAGGGTCGCGACCAAACGTTGCGTCGTAACGGTCTCAGTTACTAACTGCCGAGATTAACATAATATAACATAACTTTATTACACCCGTACATACATTTATGCCGACAACATCATCCCCCCCCAAAAAAAACAAGTCGTCTCCGGCAACTTGCAACAAAACGGAGATAATGCCCAGTACAGAAAAGAAACAAAAAGCAGCTACGTAGAAGGGGGCATCCCTGGAACCGACGGTTGGGACGCTGACGAAGTAGCCCTCTGCCTCAGCTGGTAGACCTGCTGTGTGCGGATGGACAAGTCTGTCTGAAGCTGTGAATTAACCTCAACCACTTCCTTTAGCATCAAGGTAGCCTCCTGGAACTCGGCATCCTTCTGAACAAACCGGCTATCAGCAAGACTCTTGGCGGCATTGGCTACCTCCAGCTGTGCCAACAATTGTGCACGTTCCTCCTGCCAGGCACGACGCTCTGTTGCTAACTCGGCGGCCATCTCCTCCTGAGATCTCTCTGCTACCTCCCGAGCCCTTTCCCGAGCCTCTCCTTCCTCGCGTGCCGTAAGGACCGTCTGCACCAACTGTCGACCCCTATCAATCACCGCCTCCAGAGTACTCATGTATGCTGCCAAATCCTCTGTCATCAT
>MU224422.1:2167395-2189412 GCA_018584345.1 Thuja plicata
CAAAAAAAGAACACTTATTTTTTATTAATTCATGTTGCTTTACAACATTCTCAATTGTACTACAATTGATTTTTGTGTTCCCTTTCCCTTCGTTTCATACTTCAAAAACTTTACTGTTTGTCATTTCTTTCCTCCCGGCGATGACGGAGATGCTCTCGGGCGTGGAATTCACGGAGGATCTCCTGGCGGCGTTCCTCTTGATCAATTTCCTCCTGCCGAGCGCGTCGTGCTAGTGCTGCTTGTGCCAGCAACCGTGGAAGTTGATTCAACAGTCGATTGGCTACCGGATTAGCCCCAATCGCGTCCCACACTGCGCCTGCAGGGACGTCTTCGTTTGTTGCCTCCCTTCGGACGTAAGTTTCAAGAGCTACTTGGAATAAAATTCTAAATTCCCGTGTCTGATTATCCTCCCCTTCGTACAACTCAGTACGGGCATCATCGGCTTATGGGTTTATCTCACCAACGGGTAGGCCCATTATACCTACTCGCCATCCGGGTATGTCTAGGCAGCGGCGCTAGATGTTTACCCTCGTGGGGTAACAGACAGATACATAAACACAATCAAATATTCAAGTACGCAACATAGAAGACAATAAGCTATTCCATTCATAATCATAAGACCTTGTACATATCAATCGTGTCCACAACACAGGAACAAGTGTATACATATAATCCCCGAAGGATCACGACCAAACGTCGCGTCGTAACGGTCTCAGTTACTAACTGCCGAGATTAACATAATATAACATAACTTTATTACACCCGTACATACATTTATGCCGACAACAAAGGGCAAACTGTAATACCCCCTTCTAAAAGTCCCTGTGATTTCTTTTAAGAAGGGTAAATTAAAAAGAAACTAAAATCAAAACTTAAGTTTTAAGGTTTAATAGAGGTCAGGGGCATGTGAAAAGTTATGTCCATTAAAAAAAGGTACATAAGGAAGACTACGCAAAGAGAAAGAACAAATGAATAAAGTATATCTTTTATTATCTGATTATTACAGTATTACTCCTCTAAAGCAGAAAGCTGGGGTTCAATCTGACTGATGGCAGAACCCCTAAGTTTGGAATTAGAGGATGGAATACCTCTAAATTTGATCACTAGATTAGAGGATGAAAGCCCTAATCAGATTTGGGGCAAGCTTACCCAAAAATTGCATGGAAGTTTCATGTGTTAGACAGTTAAAATTAGAATTGATGTTGATAATTAATGTACAGTTTTGGCGACCTTTCAAAGACATTCCAATTAATTGTAATTTGCTGCAGATTTAAAATAACTTATTAGCCACTAGTGAAGATAAGTCTAAATCCTCCAAGTAGAATTCGAAAACTAATATCCACTAACAAATCAAACATAGTAACTGAAATTTCAGAATCGATTTCTTCCAAAAGCAATAAATATCAATTGTTTATATATAAATTGAGTAGAAATTATCATAATTGTGTGCCTAGGGTTTGATATATACAAAACTTTCTAAAAAGGACATTACAATCCTATCTTGCCTTCAATCCTTCCCCTACTCTTTCCTTTGTATTTGTTGGACTTTCAGACCTCTCCTTACCAACATGCCCATTGCTCAACACGCCAATTCTCCAACCTGTGGCTTTTCCAACTATCAAACCCCAATATTTCCAACTTTGATTCTGTTCTCATTCTAACTCCCAAGCATGTGTTGTAATGTCATTTAATCGTCTATTTTGGTACCATAAATTTCAAAGATGGGATCTTTCTATAGGTAGTTGAGCTGGCCGTTTCTCCCAAAAAGAGGCATCTATTCAGGAAACTGCTACCATCCCAATTAAGGATCTCATAGGAGGCTGTTAGACCATGTCACGAATCCCGAGGGGATATGCTAGAAACATTCCAACAATCTCCCCCTCAGCATTACCTGAGGGGATTCGAACCTGCGACCCCGCTCTAACACCATTTGTAGAGAGTTAGCTGGCCATTTCTCCCAAAAGATGCATCTATTCAGGAAACCGCTACCATCCCGGTTAAGGATTTCATAGGAGGGTGTTAGGCCATGTCAGGAATCCCCAAGGTATATGCTGGACACATTCCAACACTTTCAACCCTTAATCATTGTTCCCAATGAAAGATGCAAAATCACACCATAGCCAACCTGTTATTGTTGCGGTAGATGTAAAGGGGTAAACAAATCCATTCAGGGAGGATTACCTATCAATTTACACAAAACCCTATCTGCTAATCGATTGAGCACTTGTGTTCAAGCATAGAGATCAGCAGACAAAACACCTTTGATTTTGGAAGTTAGGGACAAAACCTCTTTGGCTGGAGAGCAGTCTCAAATTCTCAATTCAGAGATCACATTGGAGCTTCATTGGCAGAAAACTTAAGACGCGTTGTATTGGTTTAATTTGTTGTTGCCATGAGTATGTACAAGAAAAATTAATGCTGATGCAATCACCAAAGTTGCAAACTATTTGAATGTAATCAAGTCTTAATTTGTAAAATGAGAAAGATCGTGAGTATATATATTAATTGCTGTTTGCTGATTAGAATGTGATGATAATGATAACTTGTAAAGAGTGAACTACAGCTGAGTTATTTAAGATCTGATTTAAATAGTAGAACCCGGTAGAATTGTTTCAATTAATAAGCATTTGTATAAGGTTAAAAATTAGATTTACTAAAGTATTTTAGACCGGAGAATACATGTTTATATTCTCTAATCCAAAAAATGCCAACTGAACTGAGGTAACTCAAATTACAAGCATAGCTGCATAAAGATAATTTTGATTGGAATAGACTCTTCAAGTCTCCCTGTACCTTCTGTGAAGCCATTGAAATAATACAACTAGAAGCACCACTAAGTTTTTTAGTTTTTTCTTGGGATAAAAGTAGAAGCATCAAATATTATTTTCAAACTTCAAAAGTCAATTACCTTTCAATATTACACTAAAAATTGTAGTTTTCAGGAACTTGAAGACATGCCATGCTGGTGGCAGAAATGTATATGCCCTTTAAAATAAACAACATTATTTTTGCATTAAATTTTGGATAGTTGTAAAGCATATTAATGTCTTACTTCTGCCTGAATCAATAGGAGGGATTTGATCTTCCCAAATTCCCTTCTGTAGCAATAGGATGAAAGAAAATTTGACAAAAGATAATACGATTGGTTCACAAAGGAATATTTTTTAAGAATTCTGCATGTTGAATCAATTATCAAAGGAGAACTAACAATTCCATTTTTTTTCTTATTAAAGCAATCATGTAATAGAATGACAGAATGATCACAAGCTAAGTTTACAAAGAAATGAGTGAAAAAGCTATGATAATGCATATTGAATGACATGTTTAGGTTAACTTATTTGGGCTCACCCACTCTACTTTGTCAGATTTTCTTGTTATTGTGCTTTTCGCTTTCAAACTTTGTCTCCCTTTATTCTTTAAACCACTGAAGCTCATTTTGGCTCGCTCTTGTGATTGCAACTGGCTGTACTCTCACTCACATGATTATGTGTACTTGTATTTTGACCACATCGGGTTTACCCCTTCAAGTCTTATTTACATTGTTTTTGTGATTTTGTGTTTTTGAACATTGTGTTTTCTTAGTTACTATGAGAATCTACGGCCTTTTTACTCAGGTATTCTGCTGTTAAAACTGAATGCACAGTGTTAATCAGAAACTTTTTAATTATGGATTTAAATTTAATAATTTATATCCAGCAGAATATTGAACTTGGTGTTTCACAAACAAATAGTTCATAATTTAAAGATCAATTTCTTTTCATGGCAATTACGGCTTTCATTGACATTATTATCTACTTCAAGTTCATATCAATTTTATGTTGCTTGTATACTCGAGTTGAGCCACCATGCCATCTACCCTTTTATTGCACTAGCCCTTCAATTTTCCTGTTCCTATATTTCTTTGTTTCTTCCTTTATTTATCCATGCTGGATGCACTATAGGCTGTATGGCTATCACAACAATTTTCCTGGATGGAGTGCAATAAAGAGTTGCACATTCACAAGTAATCAAGACACATTGGCATCATTATATCACAACAATCTGCATAACATTGAGAGGTGGTGTTCAAGGATTTCATTCTTACTACACAAATGGAAAACCACATAATGGCATTGGCAACTTCACTACAGAATTGCCAAAAGAATGTAAATACTTTCAACATCTAAATTTCTAGAGGTTTATGCCCAGCTGAATATTTACAAAGATCCAACACACATAGATAAGCTAATGAAATAGAGATCAATTTATTTTCATGGAAATTAAAACTTGCTTTCATACTGTTATCTACTTCACATGGATTTTAAATAGTTCAGGTACTCAGGTTGGGCTACCGTTTCAAAGGGGTTGTAACCTGATTGGTGAAGATGGTAGTGTATCACACCATCTGTCAAATTCCTGAATACACCCGATATTGGGAGGATCAGGTTCAGTCCTTTAGTGAATTTGAGGGAATGGATCTTCCTAGTTGTGGCAGCTAAGGCAAAGAAGACTCCTAATAGGTAAGTGCTTATTCGGCATGTAATCAGCTACTTGAGGGTGGAGATGCAGATATCCATGTAAATCAGTTGATGCCATCAAATAAAAGGTTGAGTCACAAATTTTATCCTGGTAGTTCCTCAAGTCTCCCAATTCTATATGTTTAAGAAATAAAAAGATGAAACTTTAAGAAAAACTATAAGCTAATTATCCAAGTAAAAACTATGACAAATCATGTATATTAATAATATTATTGTAATATTTAGTACAATGGTCATGTAAGTAACTTTCTTTTAAGTTGGCCTGTTAATGGGACTTTCTGGGTGGATCTAGACAAGCAAGAAGTTTTGGAGGATGTTTGGGAAAGACTAGAGCCTGAGTGGATCAAACTAAATTTTGATGGGGCGTCGAAGGTTAACCTGAGCCCATCCAAAGCAAGGTTTTCTGCAAGAGATCAGCAAGGTTAACCTGAGCCCATCCAAATCTAGCTTTTGGGGCAAACGACTGATTGATGGAACAAATGATGAAGCAGAGCCTCGTGCCACTCTGCATGTGGTCTATTTGACCAAAAAATTATCAATCTCCCAAATTCACTTGGAAGCTGATTCACTGATCGTAGTCAACTAGATCATTAAAGGAGAAGCTTTAACATGACATTTAATTAAATTTATTAAAAAATCCAAATTCTTTTAGCCACCTTTGAGGACTTCAAAGTGACATGTGTGAAAAGGGGTGGCAAAACATTTTTGGGCGTTCTCTCTAATACTGCCTTGTCATTATTGCCAAATCGCACTAGGGAGATTTTTGAGGATTTTCAAGATATAGGGCTCGATAATTTATAGCCCCCCAAAGGACAGGGAGTTAAGGTGTTGTCATGGAAGTTGGTATGTGGAGGCGTGTGATGTGGGTTTTAAAGGCCATCGAAAAGGCAAGCCTTTAGGGCTGGTTTCCATTTATGTCAAACGTGTTGTGTGAGAGGTGGCAGTGAGGAGGGAAGCCATGGAAGCAAACTTCACCCTCATCACCCACAAACAACAATTGTGCTTCCTCGAATACATTTCAGAGAAACGATTAAAAGGGTGTTTAAACTGGATGAGTCATTAATCTGGCAAATTGACAATATCATTCTGGGTGAAAAGTTCATGTGCTCATAGCATCTCTACAGATCAAACATCGACATTGCCTCGGCTTTCATGGCTTGGGGGTTGGAGTTGTGAACTAAGGAAAAAAAAATGTGGGTGATGAAAGGATGTGTCTATATTGAATGGTGCTTTCGAATGAAACCAAATTTGGCGATGGCAAAGCAAGGGGTCGGTATTTGCACTCAATATGGCAATTGGAGGAAGGTGGGGGAGTCGGAACCCCCATTGCACTTGTTCCTGGTCTGCAGTGCGACAAGCAACAAAAAGGAACACTGAGTTGAGGCACAGATAGGTTGGCATACCCTCAAAGATTTCTTGAGAACCCGCAAAATGGAGCAACCAAAGGAGCTAGAGGATCCAAAGAAGAAAGGCAATAAGAAGATCAAGTTTGGGCCAAATGACTACTGGTTTATGTTGAAGTACAGCTGAACTTCTATGATAGAGAACGATGTAATATTGGCTTGCACTATTTTATTTTTGTACTTTCCTTCCATCAATCTATCTTGGATTATATGTATATGAGTGAGAAGACATATCGATGGATAGACATGTCTCCACACGTGTGGAGACATGTCTCTCCACCAATATGCCTCTTCGTTAAACATTGCAAACATAACGCATAATTGGTAGTTTGTTAATCTACGTAAACCAATTCATAATTTGGTATGATTAACACATACACTAATAATATTGATCGATACACATTATAAATAATCATAAGATCAATGAACATAGTCGATACTCATTATCAACTTGAATAGATCATGCATGATCCTTTCTCAGATTTGTATATATGTAGATTGATACACACAGATATAAACTTAGAAGAATATAATGATGATCGATGATGATCAACCATATGATCATTTAATCAATTGATGCTTATATGTTAAATATAAAGATGACTTTTTATTCCACATAGAATAAATCAATATAATGATTTATGATTTAATATCCAAATGTAATTATCTATGTATGTATGTTAATATATGTAATAATAATAAACTCAATTATTATTATGTATATTCGTATACATACATACATATAACAAAGTCATAAATCATTATATAGATTATGATTATCATCCATGATTATGTTTATCTGACCGAAGCTACCATCATTAACACTCCCTCTTAGCTAGGGAGGATAAAACCTATCCAAGAGTATAACACAATAGATCCATTAATTTTGTAGGAGAAGAGATATCACCTCATTGTGATTTCATCAACCATTATGGCATATACCTAGATATCACATCACGTGTTATCCACCATTATGGCTTTCTGTAAAATATCATAGATGTATATTCATGTATTGAATATATTACATTCAATACTCCATAATGAATGTGATTGATCCGACTAATGCTACAAATCATTATCACTCCCTCTTAGCTAGGGAGGATAATCACAAAATAATGAGCAAGAGTCACAAGGTGTGAAAGGAGGGGTTATTACCTCAATGTAATATCAGAGTTTATAGTATGTTTACGGATATCAGGTTTTATGATATCCACCATAATGATGTCATCACATGACATCAGGAGTAATGGCCTTCAGAATATCAAGTCTCACGATATTCACCAAGTACTCACAATTTTCATAATGATATCATCTCATGATATCAGGAGTAATGGCCTACAAAATATCAAGTCTCATGATATTCACCAAGTACTCAAAAAATGATATCATACCATGATATCAGAAGTAAAGGCCTACAAAATATCAAGTCTCATGATATTCACCAAGTACTCAAAAAATAGTATCATCTCATGATATCAGGAGTAATGGCCTACAGAATATCAAGTCTCATGATATTCACCAAATACTCACACTATCCATTGTGGTATGTGCACTGACATCAACCATATGATGCCTACCATTAGGATATATGTTACATGGCATATCCACGGATATTAATAACTCAATATCCACCATGAACTATCATGATATGTACTTAGATATCAACCATATGATATCTATCATGATACTGTGGTTAACTATTATAAAGTCGTCACCTTACAATAATAACCAGAAGTACAAGTGTTCATCATTTAGAAGTCATCACTTCTCAATGATGTACATAGGGGCCCATTTATCATAGAAACAATGAACTCATGGAATTACACACCTGACATCTACCTTACCTCATCTCAGAGGATGGATCCACCATGGCTCATCCCAGAGGATGGAAACAAAGGCTTTCACCTTAGACTTCTCTCTCAAAGAGAAGAATGCAATAACATACAAAACAATAGATCACTGATGCTGAGGCTTCATTCTCCAACGTACCAAGCTGATCTCGAATGTACACAAACTTCTGTCTAGCAAGAGACTTGGTGAGAATATCGGTCATCTGTTTTGTAGTGATAATGTACCTTGACTGAATAGCATTCTTATGCCCTATATCTCTAATTTGCATTACTCTTGGTGAACCCCAGGCTATCCAGGAATTTCAAAACTTATGTGTCTGCATAAAGGCATTTCAGCCTACGGAACTCCATCACATGAATCATAGTCCTCTGACTACTACAGTTTCTTAATCACTAGAGAAATCATATCTACATGGTCTACTCCCTCTGAATCAAGATCCTCAGATGTCAACTTGACACAGATCCTCAAGCTACTCCCTCTGTTCTAAAAGCATACCGTG
The DNA here is from genome assembly GCA_018584345.1 of Thuja plicata. Lineage (NCBI taxonomy): Eukaryota > Viridiplantae > Streptophyta > Pinopsida > Cupressales > Cupressaceae > Thuja > Thuja plicata. The sequence goes on from MU224422.1 coordinate 2,175,666, forward strand.
TTCACATATTCTAATCATGGACAATGTCTTGCTTTAAGAGACTCTCATTATCCGACACATGATTATTTGTTCAATGATCACAACATTGTCCACAAGCAATTTTCCGTACACAAATGTACTTATTTGATTCCAGAGTAACATGAGTGAATGTAATAAACTATGAATGTATCCCCAGGCCTGGCAACACCAGACATTCATAATAATAAGGCTCCCTTTTGATGCTCCAAGTACATGCATCAACCTCCTAACCTCCTCATTCAAGGTTTGCCTCTGATTGATTTGTCAGACTCCCTCTGAATGTTATTTCCTCCTCTTCAAATAAATGTTTTCAGCCATCAACTTAGTCCCATGACTGCAAGCATCAAGTTCTGTCTCCCTTGAATGCAATCTCTTATACTTCTTTATCCATTCTGAAAGCATTTTGAGAGAGATTACAAATAGTTCATAAAACTAAATTATCTCGACGGAAAATACCAATGATTGAAGCATACAAGATCTACTATCCCAGTGTTATAGCATGAATTAATTATTCAAAGGTATGAAATACTTATCTCTTTATGTTGGTACACCATAGAGCTAGACCTGTAACTGTGACTCATCTTCGCCACAAGGATGCAGTAAGGCTCTTTCTCTACGATCCTGCAGGTTCTTGAGACGACTCTAGTTAAACTGTTTGTCTACAACATCTTTCACTCTTGACACCTATATGATGATCATGATTCCTACAGTGGTGGCATGAGGATCTAGTGTAACACAAGAACCTGGAAGAAGCTCTGCATTGAATTTCCGATCTGCTAGCTTCTCTCAACATATTATCAATTGTGAATGGATTGAAGGGCGTCTTCCTCTGTCTTTGTCTTGCTAGGCTCTCCAAATGGTATTAATGTACATCAGATTCCAAAGGCAAAGGCCTTCCAATTTTCAGATGCCCCTTTTGACACGACTCCTCAAACCCGATTATAACCCACAACACCTTCTAAGTAGTTGAATCGCACATCATATGTCTACGAATTTATACACATCATGTATGCTGCTTCATGCCAAAAACACCACCCAGTCTGCTCTTCTTTGATATGCATAATTTCCAGCTGTCAAATGCTGCATAAATTCCAACGTTTACCCCAAAATAGCATCACACAAATTTATATGCACGACCCTTATTTTCTGGCCAAAACACTACACCTTCCATAGGTGTCAAGGGGTCTATGTCATAATAATCATGTACATGAGACAGCTGTTATCAATAAGAATGCCACTAATATTAAAATTCTGCTAAGACTTCACCTGCAATAACTGCCAGTATTTATTCAAAAACACAAATCATTAATGGCCATCTTCTATACCACAAACACACCACTGCAATATAATATTATTGTCTGCTACATTTAGCGTTGTTTCTATTAGCAGACACGATTCCTATGCCACCTATGCTCATCCATGTGCCCAGACCAGGAATCTCACTTCAAAACATAGAATTTTCCACTGAAGAAAGATTCCAGAATCGTGATCAGCAAGAGATGATGGATATTACTGTTGAACGAGATGTAAAGATGCACGACAATGACTTTATACCCAGCAAACACTTGTTGAAGGCGCGACAAATGCATATTATATTGTCTTATCAAATATTAAAGTGTCATTATCATATAACTCAATTGCTTGATAAGAACTCCTATTGTAAGTTTACAAATCACTAGAATTATTATTGCTTGGTTCACATCCTCAGTCTTAGATATTGTCGTTCCAAATTAGTCAGAGAGTGATTCCTAATAGCCCGCGACAACTTCCAAATGTATATTTATCATTGCAGTTCTGTGAATGCACTGTTAATCTATCCATTATCTCAGTGATACTAATCCATGGTGATCGTATGATAATCTTTCGATTTACAGCCGCTAGATCACATCTCCGAATATCTCAAAATACCTTTCGTCATAGTATACATCCAATTCATGTAATGAAAGCGCATATATTTATCTTTAGTACTCACAACTATTATGGTTTAAGGGATACGATTCCAGTATTCGGGCAATCAAGTTCATAAGCAGACACCAACTCTAACTTGCTGAATTAAGATCTCTGACTTCACACTTTCTTATGTCATACATAAATCAAACCCTTTAGAATGTATTAATGGAAGCACTCCTGACAACATCTTTGTTCTTAAGTGCACGGACATATCTTTGAACAAGTCTTTAAAGATTTCTATTCCATTGATAATACTAATCAATAGCAACTTTGCTTGGTCCGAATCGGAATCGTTCCATCAGATATGATTTCCATGTCGCCACATTTTTATGTGCTCACAAGATTACCTTCAAGCGGTTAGGCTTTATAGAAGGAACCTTGCTCTGATACCATGTTGAAGTACAACTGAACTTCTATGATAAAGATCGATGTAATATTGGCTTGCACTATTTTATTTATGTACATTCCTTCAATCGATCTATCTTGGATTATATGAGTGAGAAGACATATCGATGAACACACATGTCTCCACACGTGTGGAGACATGTCTCTCCACCAATATGCCTCTTCGTTAAACATTGCAAACATAACACATAGTCGGTAGTTTGTTAATCTATGTAAACTGATTTATAATTTGGTATGATTAACACATACACTAATAATATTGATCGATACACATTATCAATAATCATAAGATCAATGAACATAGTCGATACTCATTATCGACTTGAATAGATCATGCATGATCCTTACTCAGATTTGTATATATGCAGATTGATACACACAGATATAAACTTAGAAGAATATAATGATGATCGATGATGATCAACCATATGATCATTTAATCAATCGATGCTTATATGTTAAATATAAAGATGACTATTTATTCCACATAGAATAAATCAATATAATGATTTATGATTTAATATCCAAATGTAATTATGTATGTATGTATGTTAATATATGTAATAATAATAAACTCAATTATTATTATTACGTATATTTGTATATATACATACATATAACAAAGTCATAAATCGGCCCGTTCAGGGGGCTTTATAGGGTTAAACCTACTATTGGCAATCCAATCAAATCCAAATGGCTCCCACCTCCTCAGAGTTGGATCAAAGTCAACTTTGACAGAGCATCAAAAGGGAATCCAGGCCCTTCCGGAGCAGGCTATGTGGCAAGAAATGAGCATGGAGACATAGTGGCTTTGTGTGCTTCGCGCTTGTTAGATGGCACCAGCAACGCAGCAGAATGTCAAGCGGCACTAGGAGCAGTTCGTATGGCGAGAACCCTTGGGGTGCAGAAATTAATCATGGAAGGGGATTCTTTGTTGGTCATCAACGGGATCAAAAAAAGCAAAATGGATGCGTGGCATCTAAACCTATACATTCGTAGTATACAAGCCTTACTTAGTGGGATCCCAGAGGTCCAGATTGCCCACGTACTTCGGGAAGCCAATGATTTGGCAGATTTACTCTCAAATATAGGAGTAAGGAAACCAAGTAACAAAAATAAAGAATTTAAGGAAGATTTTAGCAATTTTGAAATTGAATGGGAATAGATGACGCAATCAAAGTTGTCTCGGGACTTTAAAAACACCAGCTTTTATGATAATGGGGGTGCGGGTAGAGATCACAAGGAGATCTTTGTGTACTTCGATCTCCCAAATGTGAATGAGCCCAAGTGGCTTCAACAACATGCTCGGGGAAAGGCATCACAAAAAGACAGGTGGCTATGCTCGGTTTTGCATGAGGCTGATTTGATGGAATGGCATTTTTGGCAACATGCCACAATGAATACTCTGTACTACCCTCCTCTCTCGCACAAGGCCGCTGGAAATCTTAAGACGCCACCATGATTTCTCGGTACGAAGACCATTAAATGTGACAGTATTCTCGGGACGTTACCTGAGGAACGCTCCTCTTTAAAAGTGGGAAGGCCAGGAGCAATCTGCACCACAACAGTAGCGAAAGCCGAGAGCAAAGCAGAAGTTTAATTTTGTGAAGGGAGGCTGAGTTTCTCTCACAGCTTGGTGGGAGGCGCTGGTATCAATGGAGGCCAACTTCTCTCTTGATTCTCTGAACCAACTCCCTGCTTTCAGGGACGAGATTACTGCACAACGGCTTGGCAACGTCTTTAGGTTTGATGACCCAGAGTTTTTGGAGGCGGTGTCAACAATTTTCGGGGAAGAGTTCCTCAATTTCGAAGCAAGGCCGCGGACCAACTTGGACATATCTTCTCTCTTCCTTGCCTTGGGACTCATGGTAGGGAATACAACCCTCTCCGTAGCGAAGCAATGCCCGGAACCCAAGTGGTCGGGTGGCATGGAGGGAATTGTGAACTGTGCAGTGTTGGGAGTGGGTCTCAGGATGACACATGCTCCATGGCGTTTGATTGGTGGCGGACCAGGAGCGGTTCAGCCACTGGTGGTGTGGAGCTCATCGCAACCCATAGAGGTGCGGCTCCCGGAGGTTAGACGCTGCTGGGTAATGATACAGGACTTCCTGGAGAATATGGAGGAGCGTCGAACACAGGGCAAACCGGCAAAAGCAAAGAGACAAAAAGTCACCCCGGTGAAATCAACAGCGCCTGTGGACAGCACGGGCAGGCCTCAACCACGCCGTCAACTACAGAAGGAGTCGGCTAGAGATGCAGAGGCGACAGGGTCCAGAGCTATACCGAATTTCTCCCGGGAGGAAGCGCATGGATGGTTCCAGTAGGAAGGTGTTGAAGTTTTTTGTGTTTTTTTGCCTTGAACACCAAGATGTACTTGTTAGATTTTTGTAAGCACAAGGTGCATGATGGGAACTGGAAAAAATAAGTTTTTTGGGTAGCAGCGTTTATGCTGATCTAGGTGTCGACGGATGGTTTTTTGGTATTTTTTGCATTAAGGAAGATCATTACAACCTTTGCTGAAATCTCTTGTAATCTGGAATATTATCAATATAAAATTCGTATTTACCGATCAAAAAAAAACAAAGTCATAAATCATTCTTTTGATTGTGATTATCATCCATGATTATGTTTATCTGACCGAAGCTACCATCATTAACAGTGTAATGGCCCTATGGGGAAGTCGAAGAAAATTTGACTACTATGGTGAGGGTGTGGTTTCTTGTTCTTTGTTGTTTTTCGACATTATGAATGTAAAGAGTATTAAAATGTATGGTCTTTGGTGGATCTAGGTGGTGTAGACTTGGAGCATGGCCCAATTTTTTAATTGTCTCTATTCACCAATTTTAGTGGTTGAAACTATAGTTTTTGTATCTAATGTGTACTGATTATGGTGTATGTTTGGTTCCTTTTTTGTAATTAGAAAAGGTTGAAGGCTTTAGCAGTAGTAGTGGTATAGATATTATGAATAGGCGCACATATCAAGGCATGATGAGCCTTTGTTTTGTAATGATACTTCTATAATTATTAGTAAAATATATCTGTGAGCGTCACCTAGATGCAATGAGTGTCGAGTGTTTCATTCATTCTCATGGGAGATGGGTTTTTGTGAACCGCTACTCATGAAACATGGGTCAATGAGTTGGACTCAAAACTTACACAGTTGAATCCTGATAGCAATATCACAAAATATATCTTATTCACCAGTCAAAAAAAACTTTCTTTAAGTCGGGCAATTAGTTTTTAGTAACTTTTTGTTATGTAAGTTGTTTATTTAGTTTAGTAACTTTCTATTCTATCTTTAGTTCTCGATTGTTTTCGTTATGGAAAGATGACCTTGTAATTGCTTATTTAAGGAGCATTCCTCTCCTTCGTTTAATATTGAATATCTCAATCAATAATTATCTCATGGTATCAGAGCCCATAGATTAGCATTTAGTGAATCTTTTAAACTAGTAGAGTCAATACCTGAAATTTATTTTCAGAATTTTTTTGAAATGAGTTTTAATGAAAAATCGTGAGATATCCTAGAAATTTCTCTGAAATTTATACAAGATTTTTGCTGATTTTTTATAAAACCGAAGTTTTCTACAAGATCTCAAGGATTTTTCCTAAGAATCACACGTCGGAGTATTTTTTTATGGACACATGTCCATCACATCGAGTGTTTTTTCTCATGCGAAGTTTCTAAAGATTTTTGGCGTCTTTTTGAAGAATTTTTTGAGTGGTTTTTTACTGTGCATAGGGTTTTTGAGTCCAACGAGATTTTTTAAGCAACGATTTCTTCTGCATCTGCAAATCACACCAGCTACTGCTGCTTTTTTTCCCACTCGACAACTGGGCTAGTGTTTTCAGCCCACGAAGGTTGATCAGGCTAAGGTTTTTTGCAGAAACGAAGGGCTTTTCCACACGATGAAATGTTGCTATTCACAGCACCGTGTGACAAGTTTTTCCACAAAAATTGTGGTTTGCTTTTTACTGTTTTTTCCTCAAAGCGAAGGGTTTTGATGATTTTTTCACAAAATTGTGGCTATCAATGTTTGATGAAACATTTTGACCATTTTTTATAAAATCGTGGTTTCTTGCAAATAGTTTTGGCTCGCACCTAAGATTTCTAAGGCGAACGGTGTTCCTACAAATGTAGTGGAGTTTTTGATGATTTTTTTCACAAAATCGTATGTGATTTCAAGATTACATCGAGGATTGGATGATTGTTCCACAAAATCATGGTGCTATTTGGCAGGAGCTTCTTTTGACGATTTTTAGCAAAATCATGGTTTCAGAGTTTTTTGCCGACTTTTTATCAACAAAAATCAATGTTTTTTTGAAAAGTTGATCTCGGTCTCTAGCTAACAAGAGGGATGGCTTGGTTACCCAACATCATGTTGGAAGGCACTCAATTTGTTCTTATCTGTGTTCCATGGGGACGCGTCCCCTGCCTTGGAACCCCCGCTCCCGTCCCGAGTATGAAATGGGGACGTGGGAACAGGATTTCAATGTCCCCTTTCCATCCCCTTTCTGTCAATATTTGGGGACGTTTCTGAAACGCCATTTTGGGCATCAAAGGAAACTTGGGGACAGATTTGGGTACCAAGGACGGCCAGGCCGTCCCCCGACCATCCCGGTACCCAAATTTGTCCCCTATTTCCTAGCAAGTAAAAGTGTTTGTCGTTTTTCAAAAAGTGTTTTTTTTTTTTAATGATGGGCAAGCCCCACATGGGTATTAGTCTCAATTAAAAATTACCAAACCCTATTTGGAGGCTAAAAAGGTGAACTCTCATTCATTTCTTCATTTCAACCATTCTTGGCAAGAACAAAAAGAAAGAGGAGCAACAAGAAAGCTTTCATCTTTGAGTTGCAAGAGGAGGGTTTGGCATAAAATCTTCTTCATTCCAGGTATGTCTTTCATGTTCCATTTGGTTATGGCCATTTGTTTTCATTTCATTTTAGTTTTACATTTGTTTTGCATTGTGCAACACATAAAGAGGGCATTTTGAATGAATTTTCTTTTCTTTTCAACTTGCACTATAATTCCGACCATTAAATTTCTGATTTCCCTCGAGCAGAAGACTGGTGAGTGATGTCATGGGATGAATTTCAATGAAAAACGTGAAGAACTGAGAAGGCATGTATTTCAAGGTGAAATGTCGGAAGACCCAGAAAAAATGAAGTGGTACCAAGAAGAGAGCTAGAAAAACACAGAAGGAATATGTTGTCAAATTCTGGATCCGCTGGCTCGAAAATTGAGGCACAAAAATTGAGACACCCAAAAAAAACAGATGACAACCCAGTTGAGCTCTCGAAAAACCCACCAAGAATCTATGATCAAAAAAAAAGTCGAGCCAAAAAATTAGGGTTTTCGAAGAAAACCCTAATCGCTGGAAAAACCTTTAACAAAAATTGCAGATTTGATGGTAATGGCAGATTTTGAGCAGCAATACTAAAAAACGACACTGTGTAGGCAATGTGTAGCAAAAAACGACCACAGTAATGGTCGGGTTTGGAAGAAAAATAGACACCAAGGCACGCGTTTTTGTGAGTTGCTGAAAAAACGCACGAGTATGAAAAACAATGCGGTCGTTTGAAGTGCAGTAACAGACAGAAACAATGGCTGCCGTCTGGAGTGTAGGCACGCAAAGAAGAAAGACCACGAACGACCACGGAATAAAGAAAGACAAGCTCGGGTTGTTTCAAAACGCAGACTATCGGACCCGCATTTTACAAACTCGCAATTTCTTTAAAAACCCTAGACGGATTTCAAACACCAGATTTCTCAGAGAGAAATTAGATCACAAGAAATAATTTCGAAAATTGGAGGGCAGATAATTTCGAACTGAAATTATTAAATTTTCGAAAAAATTTAAAATTTTTGCTCTGATACCATATTGTGGTAAAAATCTCAATATATTAACAAAGATCTTATGATCTATATATACAAAAGAATGGAACGATGTTTCCTTAAGAAACGATCATAAAGAATAGAAACATTCTATTCTAACTACAGAAAACTAAATATTAGAAACATTCTAATATTTACAAGATATTTACAAACAGATAATAGATAACCATTATTAGCATATAAATATTAATTTAATAGTTATATATTTCGTAATGATGAGCAACAGCAATGAGAGTGAGGGAAGTGGTAGTAGTAATAGTATTGAAGTGGAAATTCAACAAACTCAACCTCAAAGAAAAAAACATAGTACTAGGGCAGCCGTAGGTGGGTCTTCAACTTCAGCTAATGTCAATGTATCAGGGCCAGCATCCTCTACCGCATTTGATTACCTTTCTGAAGCCCTCAAAAAGCATGCAAGAGGCTCATTCAAACCCAAGAAACCTCTCCTTCAATTTGCCACAAGAGTAGACAAAGATAAGAAAAACATTATTTTGGCAGCTATACTAGAGTTTATTGTCATCTTTTGTGGATAGGTGGTCAAGGGGTCAAAGGTTGCAAAGCTATAACACAATTAGAAAAACTTGAGGCAACTAGATTGCACATAGAGGGGGAGGCATTAAAATCAGGGACTTCAGTAGAGCATGTGCAAGCTAGTTTGCAAACTTTGCAAGCTTTGAGTCAACCTTATACTAGGGAAGAAAGTGTCACACCTACCTCCACTTCTACCGGAAAGGGAAAGAACCTTCTAGTAGGGAAGAAGAGTAAAAGAGAAACCAATGTTGCTGATTTATTTAATTTGCAAGCAAAAGAGAAGGCTGAAGAATCTATTGGTAGGTTTCTTTTTGTTCATGGCATACCATTCCATGTGTCACATTCCTCATATTATAAACAAATGTGCAAAGATATCTATGTTGTTGGTCCCTCATTTGTACCACTTGGAGAGACAAAACTCCCCGCCACTGTTCTTGATAAAGAGTATTCAAAAGTAAGCATTCTGATGGAGGATATGAGACAGACATGGATGAGTGAAGGATGCTCCATCATCGTGGATGGGTGGACCGATATCAAACATCGACCACTCATCAATATTATTGTCACTAGCACAGTGGGCTCTTATTTTCTTAGAACTATAGATTGTTCAGGGAAAAGGAAGGATGCAACCTTCCAATTTCAGATTTTGAAAGATGCTATAGAAGAGGTTGGACCTTCAAATGTTGTTCAAGTAGTGACTAATTCAGCCCAGGTTTGTAAGTCAACTGGATTAATGGTGGACAATACTTATAGGCACATTTTTTGGACCCCATATTGTGTACATGCATTGAACAACACCTTGAAAGGACATTAGAAAAATTGATTGGATAAAGGCTATGGTATCTGAGGCTAGAGATGTGCAAATGTTTATTTGCAATCATCACACATCTCTTGCATTATTTAGGACATTTTCCAAGAAAGAATTCCTCAGGCCCGTGGAGACTAGATATGCTAGCTACTTTATTTTGTCAAAGAGGATGCTTGAGGTCCAAGAGGCCTTACAATCCATGGTGGTCGGTGCAGAGTGGAATAGATGGCATGAATCTAGCACACCGGATGGAAGAAGTGTGAAACAAAGAATCCTTGATAATAATTGGTGGACCACAATGAGGGAAGAAACTTAGCCTGATTTAATAAAATTATTTCTGATTTTAGCATTTGCTGATTTTATTATTTAAGAATTAAGAATTTTAAAATTTATGATGTTTCTAACTTGTAACTTGCTTGCATTTGCAGATACATTTGCTCCTTCATTGAGCCTATTGTGCGGGTCATTAGATACGTTGATACTGACTCTCCTAGCCTTGGAGAGATTTATGAGGTCTTTGATAGCATGCTTGGGCAGATCAAGCATGTTATTCATGCCAGGGACCCTACTTTGGCATTTTATGAAGAGCATTTTAGCCCCATTGTGACGCGACGATGGAACATTATGAACACCCTGCTCCATATGGAAGCTTATGTTGTCAATCCTAAATGGTATGCACCAAGACCTCGGAGAGTGGCTTCATCTAGGGATGAGCAGGTGAGTCTCAAATCTGAAATCTCAAGTTTTCAATTTAAAATTATTTAATTAGATGTGAAATAGCAAGTTGCAAAGTAGATCTCTTATGAAGTTACAATTATCTCTTCAATCATCAATATTCATGAATCATATTCATTATTTAATAATTTAATATGTTTTTTATCTGTTCAACTCAGGCAAAGGCGGGCTTCTTCAAGGCCCTTTCAAAAATGTACAATGGAGATGATGCTGGTAAACTTCGGGAACAATGGATTGACTTTGCCAATCTTCGTGGTCCAACCTTTAGTAGACCAAAGGCGAAGACGGATAGAGCTATATATTAGCTCAAAGGGACCTGTTGTGACCTTTTCACACATTACCCCATTGCAAATGGAGACCCACTATTTTTTTGTTGGCCTTGTCTTTTTGGCTTTCGTTCTTGGTAGTTTTTAGCAAATTTCACAGCTCCCGGATTGGCCTTATTTTGACTTTGGAACAACTTACTATTTTTAGAAAGTCTATTTTTGGCAGGTCTATTTTGGCAACAAGTGAGCTATGGCTGATAAAGAGACAAAAGGGTATCCAATTCTATATCCATAAGAATGAGCAAGCAAGGCAGTCAATAAGAAAATGGTTTAAGTCTGGAAACACCCTTGAAATATCCAAAAATGGAAAGGCATGAAAAACGTTAGAAAAATGGTTAAGTTTGAAGAAAGTCTTTAAAAAAATATAGAGAAAAGAAAGAGAGATGAAATTCCACTAAGTCAAGGAATTTCCTTAAGTTGAAGAAATTCCTACACCAAGCTCCAAATGCGTAAAAGGTGAATTCTACTAAGTCAAGGAATTTCCTTGAATTGCAAAAAAAATTCTCCTTCATGGAAGAAAAAATAGTTGAGTGTTGGAAAATTTCTCCTTCATGGAAAAGGAAAAAAGGTTGTGTTCGAAAATTTCTCCATGGAAGAAATTGCAAAGAAAGTTTTAAAAAATGGCAAATGTTGGAAAATTTCTCCTTCATAGAAAAAAAAATAGCCAAGTGTTGGAAAATTTCTCCTTCATGGAAGAAAAAATGGTTGTGTTGGAAATTTCTCCTTCATGGAAGAAAAAATGGCTGAGTGTTGGAAAATTTCTCCTCCATGGAAGAAATTGCGAGGAATAGATAAAATTTGGCTAAGTATGAAAATTCTCTCTCCAAATCTCAAATTTCACCCTCTTCAAGTGTGTGCCCATGGGTTGAGAAATGTTGATGAAGACAAACACCAAAAAGGGAATTCTTGGAAAATAAAAGAAAAAGCAGGACAGTGAATTTAAAGCATGAGAAGAGGAAGGTGTGAAGTTTTGTAGAGAGAGAAAGAGAGTTTTTGGGGAGAGAAAATGTCTTTCTAGAGAGAGATGAATTTGCAAAGAGTTTGAAGAATCAGAGAAAGAGGAGGAAGAATTTTAGTCCCACGTGATCAAGGATGACATTCAAGTTCCAGAACTCCGTTTACAGTGTTGAAGACATCCAAGTTCAAGCGCCCAGTTCAAGGCATTCAAGGTTCAGGACTTTAAAAGATCAAAGTTCGATCCAGAAATCCAAGAGGATGGCCAAGGGAAGTTCTATGTGAAGAAACTCCAGAATGACATAATCATCAACGAAGGATTCCAATCCATAAGTTTCCAAGCAAGTACATATAGTTTCAAAAGGAGTATTCAAAGTTGGATGTGGGTTACGAAATGATGCAGTTAGAAAAGACCCGAGCCTACATCACACCCAGCATGCTGACATGGTGCCCAGTCATCTTCACCAGCTAGTTAAAGATCCCCAAACCAAAGTTCATTGCATTTAAGTAACAGAATCAAGCACAGGCTATTCCCAACAAAGGAGCATTTAATGCATAGTGGGCATTCATTTCACCCCTCTCCTGTTGGATGAACATGCATAGTGGACATTTATTACCCCACTAAGGAAGTGATTTTCTCTTCATTGGTCTATGTGGACTTGTGAATTAATTGTAGATTCTCTTTCTTTGCCCTAACCCTAATTAGGGTTGAGGTGGCACAATCTGGGCCATCGGTCTTGTTTCAATCTGGGCCATTCATTGTAATTGGGGACCTATATAAAGGCCTCATTTCTCATTTGTAAAGAAGTGAATCTTGAGATTGTTGGTATGAGCTACCAAGATAATAGAGTTTTCATTGTTGGTTTCATAGTGAATACTTGATGTATTTTGGTGCTTGCATGTTTTCATTGTTCCCTCCCTTAGAGTAAAATAGATTTGTTAGATAAAGTGCTTTGATTTCAATGGAGAAATGTAATGGTGTCTGATGAATTTCCCTGGCTCATACTTTTGGTAGTTTGCTGATTGTAAACTATCGTGTAAAGTTAGCCTGAGCCCCCCTTTATATGGATGTTTAACTTCCATTATTGTATTCATTGTTCAAAATGTTGGTGAATATGTGTGGTGTGAAAATTCTTTGCATAACCCTTAGAAGATTGCACCAGTTCTTGCAGAGTTGTAGTTGACCTTGGCGAAGCAGAGCTTGGTTATTGGGAGTTTGTCCATTGGAGCACTACCTATTGATATCATTACCCTTAGAAATAGATTTAGATCCTTCACACCCCTTCCCCTTTAATTTCAGTTCATTTCACTTGTGTCATTTGAAGAAGAAGCATCACGAGATTGCAATATCTAATGAAGGTGTTCCAGTCAACATTGCTGAAGAAGTGAAGAAACATTTAAATGTAAGTCCCTTTGTGATATCAGCATATCACATCAACCATTGAGCTTATCCACAAGTCAAGACCTGACAGGAAAGAACCTTGGAGTCACATGTATGATCTTTTGCAATCTTAGCTTACAAGGGATTTTGCTCGAGAGGATAAGATGCCTTGGTATTTTATTTTGTTGTTGGTGGGTCATAAAATGCACATCAACAAGACCCTATTAGATGGTGGACGTGGCATGGTAGGGATGCACCTAAGCTGAAAATTCTTGTCATTCGTCTTCTTTCACAGGTTGTGAGCTCCTTTGCTGTAGAGAGGAATTGGTCCACATATAGCTTACTCCAATTAGTCAAGAGGAACAACCTAAATCTAGACGATCAAAGAAGTTAGTGGTTGTTCAAAGTGCATTGCGGCTACAAGATCGGCAAAGTGTTCAGTATCGTCAGACTCTAGCATTACGTTGGGATGTTAATCCTGAGGATGCTATGGAGGTTGAGGAGGATGACACACCTCCAAGATTGCTTGGGATTCCATTGGATGAGGACCCTCATCCTGCTGCTACCAATGCCTCAAAGGATGACTCTGATTTTGATTTTGATTTGTAGAGGACAACCATATATTTGGCATATATTATTTGCAGATACATTATTGATTTTGATTATTATGGACATTTGATTATGGAGTTGAACTTCTATGTTATTGTTTACTGTTTAGTATTTTAGTTGGACTTCTCTTTATG
>MU224422.1:2194223-2210681 GCA_018584345.1 Thuja plicata
ATTTATTTTGGAGAAATAAATAAATAACTTATTATTTAATTAGGAGAATTAAATAATATATTGAATTGGGGAGATTATGTATTTAATCTGAAAATTAAATATATATTGGAGAATTAAAATAGAAAGTTAAATATTATTTATGGATTGATTATTTATTTAATTAGGAAAATTAAATAAATAATTGTGAGTTAAATTATTAAGTTACATATTTAATTTAACTTAATATATCGGGCTATTGTATTTATAAATACAATAAAATAAATCGAAAACTAAAGGGCTGGGCCCTCCCCTATATTAAATTGTCTCTAATCTTGGTGCCAAGATTAAAAGTTAAAAGCATGGCCGACCTTGCTCTAAAATAGCCGCCACCTCATATATATGAGGACTTTCGAGTGAAAGAAAACAGATGAATGCTTGCAATAATAATCTCTGATATACCGAGATCTCTCTGCCATATGCGAATTTCTTCCAGTTGTAAATTAACTCCTTCAATCAGTGAAGACTGCGATTAGTTATGTGATACATTGATCAGTGATCTACATACCTTTGTTCAGACATTGTTCAGTAATCTACAAACACATCGGCGATTTACAGTCTACATTAGCACACAGTGATTTCAATCCGATACATATCAGCAATCTGATCAAAGATTCACCTAGCAGCGACTTGACATTTAAGAATCTGTGAATGCATATACAGAAAAGACAAATCTTACTTTAAGGCATCAAATACATTCTGATCTGCACTGAGAAGGAAGAAGACATCATACTGTGGTTGTTCAGATTCAGACTGAGACACATATTCAGAATTTGAGATTTCCTGAGTGTATTCAGCTAGAGCGAATCAGAGGATTGCTTCGTGGATCGGGGATCCTCGGCAAATCCTCATTGAAATCACCGGGAGTTATCGTGTTTACAATTCTGAGAATAATACTAAGTTGATCTGAATGCTGAGTTTTCCCTCAGAGATTTCCCAGGGTAAATCTTTTGTGTTATTGTTCTATTGTTTTCTTTTGTGTTCAAATATCTGATAATTGTTAAAATCTGATTGCTAATTTAACAATATTGGATATCTCGATCAATTATTATTTCAATGTATGCATATTACAAGCACTGCATCATGTATGAGCTGGTCCAGGACTGCATTGAAAGAAATAGGAATATGAGGCAGTCCAAGCCACATAAAATTACAACTTAATTTGGACTACAAATTTGTTTCTTCACATCATAGCAAATAGTAAAGAGAGGTAAGTTTTGGGTGTGCTTTTTAATTGTGTTTTTGGTTATAACACTCACCTACCTTGACATCAAAGCACCACTCAAGCAATCAACTAGAACGTTATACCAACAAGTGACTCAAAATTGGATCTGTAATGTTAGTATAACCAGCTAATTTAGTCACTTTTTACGATTGAAGCTAATACATATGCTAAGCACTCTTGCTGGTTCATTCTTGCAAAATGGGGAGACCTAAACTTAAGTTTCAGAAAACAAGTATTGGAGAAAAACATGCGAAGATACCTGAAGGACCTGACGATTGAACACAACTAAAACTGACAGGAAATCTGATATTGGTGACAGGTTTGAACTGAATCAAGCAAGTTTCACAAATTCAAATGCAGTAAACCCTCTCTCAGAATACGAGGCCTGCAGAACAGTCTGACCATGGCCAAGCACATCAAAAAAAGGAATCAGAAGCAATGTTTGCAAGCCCGGGAAGATATAGGATGTGTCAAAAATTTTAATTTCAGTTACAAGGATTCTGAGGTTTCTTCTTCAACTCTTATCCTGTCAAAACCTCCATGAGAGATCATTCTAATATGTCATCCCATTGTTGGTGTTTTGAATGAAAGTTTATTGTAAAGGTTTAGCTTTTGTGGCTCAGAATATGAGCCTCATGGATTTGTGCAAGATTTTGGCAAGCGTGAGAGCATTTGATAGCTTGTATGGTATTTGAACACTGGTTTTGTGCGAGACAAGTCCCTGAGAGCCTATTTTAACGAAGTTAACATTGTAGCAGTAAATGAAATAATGGCTGGAAGAGGAAGCCCTTCAGTTTTAAAGGGTTTTTCCCCATTTTTGGGGTTTTTCCAGGTCATACTGCCATTATCTTTCATTTGTGTTACTTCTTTAGCTCTTTGTTTGTGGATACATGTTTGTTTTCATTGTTAATCGATCTTAACAACTCTAGACTGCATATATGTGAACAGGTTCTCCATATTCTTAAATGTGGAATAGCAACTTATGCAATTGATGTACATTAAGGATGAATAAGATTCATTTTGGTGAGCCATTTAGTGGAATAACACAACAAATAGATCAACACATTCAGAATTATGTCTTAGTATCATCACTTTTCATGGATATTGACTGTTAAAACTCCCACAAAGTGCATGCATAAGCTGAAACTTACAGAATAAATTCACACTAAAAGTTTTAAAAGAAATAAATGTTTAAATTTTAAACAATCTACATATAAAATAAAAGACGCATGTAGATCATTGAAAGACTGTTGCAACCAATATTTGAATACCAGAAGGTAATCTAAAAGAAGATATTTGCACCTCAAGCTGAAAGCAAACATTTTTCAAGTCAACGGTTGGCACACCCAAACACTTGATTCTGACAGCAGGAGCATATCTCCAATTGTTATGTATATCATTTATCATGTTATGAGTCAATCCATCCCTACCTGGAAAAAGAGGACGATACTGATGATCATTGATAACGAATCCCTTTATGAAAAAAAATGAAAAATATTAGATTAATATAGAAAAAAATATCCCATGGATATAAAAAGAGGTTTGGTAACAGTCCCTCCAAAAAGACTTAAATACATTAGAATAACATTGAAAAAAAATCACATGCAGATCAAAAATAGCTATGGTATCAATCTCTCAAAACATGACAGAAAAAATCTCGAAGATATTTGCACCTCAAGCTGAAAGCAAACATTTTTCATGTCAATAGTTGGCACACCCAAACACTTGATTCTGACAGCAGGTGCATATCTCCAGTTGTATATGTAGTATATCATTTATCATGTTATGAGTCAATCCATCCCTACCTGGAAAAATAGGATGATACTTATGATAACGAATCTCTTTATGAAAACAATTGAAAAATATTAGATTAATATAGAAAAAAAATCCCATAGATATAAAAATAGGTTTGGTAACAGTCCCCGACTTAAAAACATTAGACTAACATTGGAAAAAGATCACATGCAGATCAAAAAAAGCTATGGTAACAATCACTCAAAACATGACAGGAAAAATCTCCCTCTCTAAACATGAAAGAAAAAATCTCAAAGATATTTGCACCTCAAGCTGAAAGCAAACATTTTTCATGTCAATGGTTGGCACACCCAAACACTTGATTCTGACAGCAGGTGCATATCTCCAATTGTTGTGTATATCATTTATCATGTTGTGAGTCAATCCATCCCTACCTCAAAAAATAGGAAGATACTAATAACAAATCTCTTTATGAAAAAAATTGAAAAATATTAGATTAATATAGAAAAAAAACCTGTGGATATAAAAATAGGTTTGGTAACAGTCCCTCCAAAAAGACTTAAATACATTAGACTAACATTGGAAAAAAATCACATGCAGATCAAATATGGCTATGGTACTCTTTCTCTCTCTCTCTCTCTCTCTCTCTCTCTCTCTCTCTCTCTCTGTGTGTGCACTCTTTGGGTTTCCATTTCTAGCCTAAAAAGAGATGGTTTTAAACCTTAAACGTATTGAAAGAATGTTTAAATTGGAAAAGCATTGGAAAATTTTAGGCTTTGAAATAATGGAAAGATTGTTTTATTTCGAAAAAAAAAAGGTTTAATTCTGCATATCATAGCTTGGGAGTCATAACTATACCCTTCCATAGCCTGATATATGTTTCTCTATCCTGAAAACAACATTATAAATTTCCCTCCACATTGCTACAGCTTGGGAGTCATACTATACATTTCCATAGCCTGATATATGTTTCTCTCTCCTGAAAACAACATTATAAATTTCCCTCCACATTGCTACAGTTCATAAAAGCACATAACAAGATTTTAGTTCACTAATGAAAGACGCCCAGTGTTACCTGACTTAAAGAGGGATTTAGGGGCTCTAAACACCTATTCAAGCTTATTAGACAAAAGAATCAGAGGGAATTTGCAGAGGCAAATTAAGGACAAAGACACTATTGTCTCTGGTCTAGTTGGCATTAAAAATGCTTTGTTTGATTTCAAAACATTTTATTCTTATCAGCATGTAAAGGCCTGAACTGAAAACATACAAACATACAAAATGGCATATTACAAACTCAGAAACACTACAGCAAATAATACATCATCTTTTGTTATATATTTCTTCAAAACAATACATAAACATATGGATATTCATCAAACTAATACAACTTACTAAACATGCCTGCATGCAAAACTAAACACTACTACTATTCCAGATGTCAGCCTGAATGCCAATCTGCTGCTTAGGGGTTTCCCTCCTGAAGAACCCTGACCCTGCACCTGAAGAGTTTTGTCTCCAAACCACAGCTGCTGAAACACAACATTCAGCCCAGAAAAAAGAAATAATTTTTGCTTTATCAAATTTCAAGTGTCTCTCCTCTGCCCAGTGCATTGCTAAAACATAATGTTACAAAACCATGAAAGCTAAATTCCTTTCCCCCCCACAATGCACTTCCCCACTTGCACACCATCAATATCCGATCCAAGAAGTGATAAGTCGGCCCACCTTGTGTAATAAAGTCTAATATTCATCAAAAATCCTAAGTGTCTGGGGAATTGGGGATTAAAAATCAAAAAAAAAATGTGATAAAATCCATCTTATCTAAATTTGAGCTTTAAAAAAGCATAAGTATTAAAGCTATAAAAATAAAACAATATTATATTAAATTTAAAAAAATCCACTGTAAATATCTTTAAAATTTTATTTTAAATGTTATTTAAATAAATAATAAATATACTAAATTCACATATTTCATGATAAATATATATAATTAAAAGTCCAATTTAAGTATTTTAGAATATTAAATTTTAATATATTTTAGGAAAAAGTTGCAGGAGCCCATATAGGTAGTACTCATGAAAAAAGAAAAATAAAGCCGACCAACCACTCTCCAAGGATTAACAACAAAAATATATCCTCATACATATATTTAGACAAGTATATTTTATGTTAGCAAAAATTACAACATACATATTTCGTGTGTCATCAGGTACAAGTATATATAATCAAAAGAAGGCTCGATACATACACAGGCCTTACAGTTGTGTCTCTTTTACTCTACATGGCGGCTAGTGGTGAAAACATGGAAGGACTAAGCAAGGGAATTGAAAACTTAAGTTTGAACGAGACCCAGTTGAAGAGGAACAGGATCCAAGTTTCCAACACAAAGAAACCCATCTTCTTCTACGTAAATCTTTCCAAGAGATATTTACAAAAGCATGAAGAAGTGGAACTTTCTGGTTTAGGAATGGCCATTGCAACGGTTGTTACTGTAGCTGAAATATTGAAGAATAATGGATTTGCAGTAGAGAAAAAAATCTTTACATCTTCAATTGACATGAAGGAAGAGACAAGGGGTACGGCAATCCAGAAAGCCAAGGTCGAAATAATATTGGTCAAATCAAGTAATTTTAAAGAGTTGATGGCTTCTGCTGCTACAGAAAAAGCGTTTGTTGGTGTAGATGACAACAGTTAGGTGTCAGATGCTTAAGTTAGCAAGAGGAAAGTTGTGTTCAAGGAGATTAAATATTGATAATGTGGACTCCCTCTTAAGATTTGTAAAATGAGAGCTGAGCATCTCCCATTTAGCATTATTCATGACTGCAGCAAGCTTTAATACTGCAATATTATAGTTATTCTGTTGGCTTTGGCATTCTTTCTTTAGTTATATATTTTGAGATCGTGTGTAGCTCGAAAATTGGTCGAGATCTTCATAAATTTGTAAAGTGTCTTCAATTTGCAGTGTAAAATTAGTTCTGGGATGGTTTTGCAATTCAATGCCCATGTATCAAATTTTAATAGTTGAAAAAAAAAGTTGACTTCTAAAAAATAACATATAAAGCTTTAATATTTTACTTAACTAAACAAAACATATAAAAAAACAAAATCTAAAAGTTAATATAAATATTAAATATTTAAAGAGGAACGCCGAAAGACGGAGAAGGGTGCCACGGACTGCTCGCATTTTTTAGACGATGGGAAGGATATCGTGATTATCCTCTTGCCTTGCCTTCCTTAATATCTAGGAGTAGCGAGGGGTCATGGCCTCTCATTTTGAAGCTGATAGCATTTCGCAAACTTTTAAATCTGCTTCTAGATACTGATTAATCATGTTCAAAAGAATATTTTTGTATAAAAAGATTTTGAACTTTTGCTGTGTAGATTCCAACAAACCCACTGGAAGCCAATAGAAAATCCCAACCAAATGACAAAAAGAATGGTAAGCCCCTATTTGTACGAATGTTAGGGCAAACCAGAATTCTTTGAAGTTCGCTGAACTTCGAATTTCATGCATGAAATTCAGCAAACCCTCTGACTTAGGTTTCAAGACAACCTATCGACACTTTGACGCCTGGTTTCAAACCCAAGCAAGATTCCCAAAATCGTCTTTGTCATGTGTTCATATGTAAATTAAGCAAAATACCCCATCCAACTGAATGTAGCATAGCCCAAAGGGCAACGCCAGGTACAAAAGTATCTGAGTGAATTGAAACGAATGGATAAAAAACGGAACACTAAAATTAAAAACATCTTCAACAAGTTTATTATTTTCCCCGTGAATATCAGCAACAGGAACTTTAATTCTTATAAAATGAATCCTTACCTAAATTAACCTGTCGCTTGGTATTCTGGTGCCGGCATTGGTCAATCAGCGCTTGAATTTCCTGCTTGCTGAGCGGCTCCCCCAAAATCTCCTCACAAAATCTACCACCGTACTTGTGAACATTAAGAGAAGGATCTTGGTTGTCGTCTTCTCCCTCGATTGACGTAACCTCAGAACTGGCATGGGGAGCACACCAACCAGTCCATTCTCTGTCGATTTTACCCGGGCCAAATGGCGAAAATCTGGCTTCTCTGAATCCAATCGGATTAGCCCTCGGCGTTTCGGTATAGCTGAACTGAAAATCGAAATGGAGATCCGAAATATAGGGTTTCTGTCCGGTTCTATCAAGTGACGACGGGGGTTTGTAAGGGGAGTTTTTCCGTTTCTTGACTGCGGGCGAGGGTTTACACCAGCGGGGTTTGATGAGAGTAGTAGTGTCCTCGGGTTCGATGAATTTGGGGGTAATCCACGAGTATTTGTGAGAAGATGAATAATGGCGCAGGTTGTGACAGAGTCGACGGGAAATGGCGGTCATTGCTGTGTTTTAATGTAGAAAGACGTGAATTGATGACATTGCAAGAGGTCTTCCACAACACTGGAGCAAGTCTTTTTCCGGTTCTGCATGGCAGACAACGTAAATTTTAAAAGCTTCAAGAATTGATATGATTATTACCTAGGTAGGTAGTAAGCAGCAAGGGACGAAGGCAAGAGGGCACGGTTGAATGAATGAAACGTTTATGAGGCAAAGTAGTTTATGGGATCCACTAATTAGTACACCTTAAGACTAGGGTGTCAAGAGCCTAAATCTAGTTCTATTTTTTCTTTTTTTCTTTTTTTTGATCGGTAACAATTGGATTATATTATTTTCAACGCTTTTATATGGAGCTTGGAACTAGTGAGAGCACAGATGGGGGCTCTCATCCCCGTGGTTATAGTACTGAGGCATGAACACCTATTATACTGAAGTTGTGTCTATGTTATAACAATTTCCTTATATCTCCCTTAGAGTGATGGTTACGCAATCTCCTTATAACTCCCTCTGCGAGCACCACCTCCACCGTCGACGACACCACCTTATCTCTCCAAAGCCGACAAAATTCTCCTTATATCTCCCAGTTGGCATCGCCCAACACCTTATACCTCCCTTCTGGACGACGCAACACCTTTGGTGTTCGTGAGCGTACAGTCTTGCCGCCCGAACGTGGGGATCCGTTAGAGCGTCAGTGAGTGTGGCGGGGTCCACATCCAGTGTGCCGACGAAGTTGCCGCCCTTAACAGCTGTAGAATAATTTTGATGCTCCAGCACGGGCCAGGTCTCGAACACATGACCTCCAAGCAAAGAGGCTCGTGACTTTGTCGTCACGTTACGGGATCATCCCCAATCTAGTTCTATTCTTTATTTAAATATGTTTTTCAACATTGGATTTTGCTTATCAGGTTTGATGTTTTGTCTAAGGGTTTTTTTTCAAATAAAAAACTTAAGTTGTTTGCTTCTAAAATATCACACTAATGTTAAGAAAGCTTTAAAAACCATTGTAGAAAGCAAAGTCAATTATTGTTTTTGTTTAATTTTTTTTGGGACTCGTAGTAAGTGAGGGTAGCAAGCAGGTAACAAGGAAATAGTTTTAATTTCTTTAATGAGTAGCAAAACAATAGAGTCAGCATGGTCAAGTAGAGGTGAAAAGGCAACTGCAAATCTTTTGTGCCGAAGTAAATAGCAATCAATGGTTTTCTACGCTCTCTTAGCATTAGTTTGTTGGAATTGTAGAGATTAACCTTGGAGACGGGGATTTTAATTAGGGTCTATTGAAGAAGGTCGAGATTTAATTTGTCTCACAAAAACACATGAGCATGAAAGGTGCAAGATTTCTAAGTTTAAAGATTACTTTTAAGTTGGTGACTTGTAATAAGGCAACAACAAATTAATAAAGGGTAGGTTGGTATAATGGTCTTAGTGAAAGAGAAATAAGGAAAATAAACAATATTTTTGGTTCAAAGTTTCAAATTTTTAAAATAACATTAAAACAGCAACATGTTTTTCGCCCCACAAGTCTTTAAAACATACGAGCATAATAGGCTCCTAGAGGAAGACTTCAACTCTAAGACAAGTAATGAGCAAGCTAACATTCTTTGTTCTAAAGAGGACTGCAACCCTATTTGGCTTGTGAAAGTAAGCAATCAATGGTGGTCAAGGTGTTATGGAGACAATAAGGATAGTAATCACTTTGGAGAAGAGTTGCTTACACTATGTGGTACATTTAACTTAATCATTTGCAATGGTTTAAATAGATGGAAGAAAACGTGAAATTTTACTTCCAATACATACAATGGGGCAAGTGTGGTTGATTATGTCATTTGTTCACAAAGCCTAATTGAAAAGGTAAAGGAAGTTTTGATAGGTGAGCATATTTGGGATTTAAAATCAAATCATAAACCTTTGTACTTAAGTCTATATTGGGCATAAAAAGAGACAACATAAAGGGAAAACTACTTGTCACCAGTTACCTTGAAAAGGTAGAATTATTTTGACTTGAGAAAACTATTTTAGTTTCAAAGAAGCTCTTGAGAGGTTCTTTAAGGAGAAAAAAAAACCCTTCTAAAGTTATTCACAATCATGAGCTAACAAATTAAATTCAAGAGGCACTTGATGAGTGCAAAAGAGCAAAAATTAAGAAATCGGTAACAAAATACTTTCTGATTAATGCTTGGTTTGATGAGGAATGCAAAGCTACTAGGAGAATGTTGAAAGGGTCAATCAAGAATATCAAGTTATATAAACATATTTTGACAAATAAAAAGTTGATTTCATGAACACTAGATGTGAAAGATTAATTTACCTTGGAAAAAACAATCTCAAGTTATTTTGGAAGGAACTTCAGCCTAGAAAGAAGGAAACTGAAAATAATGTTACATATACACAATAGTTCTATTATGCAAAATAACTCTATTACCGTAAATTAGAGGTCATCTCTCCTCCTCTAGTCAACACTACAATGAAGCTTTTCCCCATGCAAGATGTAAACTTGGGTATTAAGAAGTTGGGGCTTGGAAAAGATAAAGATTTAATTGATCTTCAATCAGAGTATCTAAAGTGGGGGTTGAGATTTCTCGCACCTCACATAACAAAAGTATTCAAGAACATATTTCAGCATGGTCTCCCTATAGAGTGGATAACTAGTCTACTGATACCTCTTTTTAAGAGTGGTGACATCAATAATCCTTTCAATTATAAAACTATTATGATAAATTTAGTGTTTGCAAAACTATTTGGTAGTGTGATAGAAAACAAAATCAGCACATAGGGATAAGATAAAGATAAGTGTACAAAAGGACAAGAAGGTTTCAGGCCCAAACACTCTATAGTGGACCATGGCATCACTTCGAGGCACTTAATTGAAAAAGTTTGGGGAAAAGGCAATAAGGATTTTGTTGTTTTGTTTATTTCAAAAAGGCATTTGACATGGTTCCCTAGGCTAAATTGTGGCATAAAATGGAAGAGATTTGGATCTCTTTACATCTCATGATAGTTATCCTTAGGCTTTATGAAGACAATAAAGTTAAAATTAGATCTTCAATAGGCATCTTAGAAAGTTTTAGGAGTGACATTGGGTTCAAGCAAGGGTGCCCCTTATCCCCCACTCTTTTTTGTCTTTATATTGACAAGCTTGAGGAATGGTTAAATTCCCAAGGTGGAGAAGGGGTTCATTTGAGGGAGTTTGTGATAAGGCTTCTTCTCTATGCTGATGATATTATTTTGATTATAAATTTGGCTCATGGGTTGCTAGAGCACTTATTTGCCCTTGAGAATTTTTGTAGTGTAGTGGGGATACAAGTTAATATTAGCAAGACTAAAATCATAATTTTCTCTAACAAAAGAAAGCAAAGTCAGCATAAGTTTCACTTTGAAGGAAACACTCTTGAAAAGTTGAGAAGTTACAAACATCTTTGGTTTAACTTCGACAACAAGTCAATTTGGGAGGGCAACAAAAAAAACTTTGGGTGGACGGAAAGCATTGTATGCTCTTCAAAATAGGTGTAGGGAGGTTGAACTTTGGCATTGGAAAACTATCCAACTTCTTTTTGGGCTTCTAGTGCTCCCAAGTGTGCTTTATCGATGTGAATTGTGGGCTAGCAACATTTCTATTTCAAAGTGGAAATGAATTGAGAGAATTCAAAAAAAATTTATCATGTAAGCAATTTTAAGATTAAAAATTTGGTTGAATTTGATATTTTGTTGAGTGAATTCAGTCCCTATTGAAGTAATTGTTATGATGTGTCCTATAGATTATTTAAAAAGAATTCAAAACATGGAAACAAGTAGATAGCCAAATGTTATTTTCAATGATAGTTTAAGTAAAAGAAAGAAGACTTGGATGAGACAAAATAGCAGATGGATGAGTAAGTGGAATATATATTTAAATGTTTGTCTCATAAGTAACAAAGAGATTACGCTTCGGTTTTAGATAAATTTAGCAAGCATACTTGGGGCAAAGTGCTTGGGAAGACAAAAATACTATATTAGGGAGTTCAATCCCACTTGTACCCTGTGGAGAGTCAAATTCTTATTGTTTGATTAAAGGCAAACTCTCGTCAACTTCAATGTTAAACTAGGTGATGGAAACGACTGAAAGAAACTTGGGAAGAAAGGGTGTATGTTATTTTCACTTCTAGAGCAATTAAATGTGAATGACACTACATTTTGGATTGTGATTCTTATAGCGACATCAATATCAATTATCTTAATGCATTAACAATTAGTTCGTGGTATTGTCTTTGCAACAAAGAGGTTGTTAAAAATTTGGGGGAGCTCATCATCATCTTGCATAGAAAAATATTAGCATTGATTAAGACAAAGATTGCAAGGATGATTGTCTCGTAGGCTATTGTAATAGGGGTAATAAGGATCTGTAGAAACCTACAATAACATCAAAATCCCAACCATAAAGAGATTTATTAGGTAGTTAGTATACCCAATATTGAAAGAGGAAGTAAAAAAATAGCATGCATAATCATTTAATCATAATGGAATCAATTAAAAAACACATGAACATGCAAACCAAAAGTCCCCCTTTGTTGTTCTCCTTCTCTATGCAATGTGGACTCTCAAAAATGAGTGCTCAATGTGCCAACATGAGAATTCAAAGCAATTATACTTTCCAAATTAAGAGAATCAGCTCTCTATTTATAAGAATTTCGGGGTTCTAATCAGGACTCCATGATTGGTGGAGTTGATTGCTTATGATTGAAGAGTTAAACTCAGAGTGAGTGGGAGTTGAACTCAATTGATTTCCTATCAACATAATAGATGGATCTGTTAAGAGGATGGATTGAAGAGTTGATTGATTTGATTGAGGACTTCAACTGATGATGTGGAATAAAAGAATACATAGATTAAATAGATAACTCATTTGATTGATCGGTTAGGAGAGAAAGTTATGGAGTTAACTGAAAGTCATAATTGGAAGGATAAATGTGGTTAAATAAATAAAATAATTTATTTATTTGAGCATGTGGGGATATATATAAATAAATAATTACTTATTTATGAGAGGAATAATTAGTCTAATTAAATAAATGTGGCTTATTTTATTATGAGAAGGAAATTGATTTAATTACTACATAAATGTAATTATGTCTCTAAACTCTTCTTATTTAGTTTTATGCCTTATGCGAGTTAGCAACATATGACCTTGCCTTTATGGCTAAATCACATCTTTCCTTCTTACTGATTGTGTGAATCCTATGATCTGGCAATGTGTATCACCATTTCGTATGTCTCTTATTACTTTAGGATATGGGTTTTGTGAAACAATGATAACTGTAGTTTTATACTCTTATAGCTACTTCACACACCCTTCGTTCTAGTTAAACATAGTTCCTTGAAAAATAGCGATAATAACATAGTTTTTCTTTCTCTGACACTATTTCATAAGTTGTCTTTTGTGATGATAAATAAATTTTGTGAAATGGCGATTCTAATAACATTCATCACTATTTCTCATTTTTTTAGGTTTGATAGGATGAGAGGTTGGAAAAACAGGCTTGAGAGCCCGAGGTCCATAACGCTGACAAAAAGACACAGCGCCATATGATTTATCATTGAAGACACCTAGGATGAGTGTGGACCCACCATTTCCCTTACATTCTTAACTTGAGAAAGAACTTTAAAATAATCGTGTAAGTGCAACATAATCTAGGTCGTCCATCTATTTCAAGGACTCTACAGTTTAACACAAAGCATAGAATATGAAGAATTGGATGAGCTGGTGAGAGGTAAACAATTATGCGCTAATTAAGACACCAATTGAGTTGCTAATTGAGGCACCAATTTTGCACTAATGTAGGTTCTAAATAGCACCTAGTTTTGCACCGACTTGTTCTGATAGGTGCAAGAATGCCAAAAATAGCGCCATACTAATAAATAACAACTACATTTTGAAAAAAAATAGAGAAAAATACATTAAAATAGTGGGTGGAAGAAAAAATGGGAGATAATTGTAGGGATTTATTGCACTACCATGAAATGAGGTCCATTTTGTGTTTATTAGAGAGACCTTGCCAAAAGAATCTTCTCATTTTCTAAATGAAACCTTTGTTTGCCAAATCTTGGAGAACTAGAAAAGATAAAATATATATTTGTAAAGAAGAGATAACAGTCATGAGCATTAGCCAACAACCAAGGTTCAAATCCCCGCGGGATCGCTCTCTACCGTGTCAAACAATTGAGAGCCCTTACCTTAACCCTTGGTGAATGAGTGGGGCTTCTTGCCTGTAGAACTTACAACCAAGGCTCAAAATTTTTAAACAGGAATAATTTCATTACATCTATTTTTGCTCATCTTTATTGTTGTGTAGCTTCGTGCTTTCTTTTTTGGTGTGTCACAGGTCTTCTCGATCAGCTGGGATCATATTCTTACAGGGTGCTGCTCTATGGCCGATGAAGATGTTTGTACACTTCATCTTAGGGATTGTTATAAATTTGTATCATTCGTGTCGGTACTACATTTGCATATTTGTTCATCAGCTACTGGCAAATTTTGATGTACACTTAGGCAGGGGCCTTTTTATTATATGTAAATATTTCATTATTATCTTGTAAGGGTTTTTGGGTTGA
Organism: Thuja plicata; assembly: GCA_018584345.1. Classification (NCBI taxonomy): domain Eukaryota; kingdom Viridiplantae; phylum Streptophyta; class Pinopsida; order Cupressales; family Cupressaceae; genus Thuja; species Thuja plicata. Next base: position 2,208,180 of record MU224422.1, read on the forward strand.
TGGGCTCCCCTGCCTAATTTATTTAGATTATTTTGTGATAAGATACGGGTCATGGATTATTGCATACATCCACCCCTTATTCCTTATGGGGGTTTAAGAAGGCTGCTTTTTGATATTCTGTATATTTGGGTTTATGTCTGGATTCTATAGCCAGGACCACAAACTAAAAAATTCATAGACTTTTCTGCTTTGTAAATATGGGTGACGAACAAAGTTTGTCTTTATTGGTTCTTTTCTCCGGGAGCCCTTTTTTGAACCAGTTTTATTAATATAAATATAAATTTTTCGCCAAAAAAAATAAAATCATGAGCATTACTATTATTCCATCCTAGGATAACCATCTCCCCTTCCAAGAACTTAATCATTTGTCTATCTTATCTTTGAGGGGATCCCGTGATTTGTTTCTTAGACCTTTATCTAATGGAAGGCCTAGATAAGAGCAATGAAAAGAGCCCTTTCCATATATTAGTTCATTAAGAACCTCACACCCTTCGTTCTAGTTGAACACAGTTCCTTTTGAAATGGTGATAATAACATAGTTTTGCTTTCTTCCTCACTATTTTGCAAGTTGTCCTTTGTGATGATAAATAGTTTCTGTAAAATAAAAATTCTAATAACGTTCATCACTATTTTACATTTTTTCAGGTTTGATAGGATGAGAGGTTGGTGAAACAGGCTTGAGAGGCCAAGACTCGTAGCACTGAAAAAATGACATATGATGCCATATGATTTACCATTGAAGACACCTAGGATAAGTGGGGACCCACCATCACCCTTACACTCTTAAGTTGAGCGAGCACTTTAAAATAATTGCACAAGCGCAACATAATATGGGTCATCCACATGTTGCAAAGACTTCTACAGTTTAACACAAAGCATAGACTATGAAGAATTGGATGAGCCAGTGAGAGGTAAACAAATAGGTGTTAATTAAGACACCAATTGATTTCCTAATCAAGGCACCAATTTCACACTAATTAAGGTGTTAATTTAGGTGCTAAATAGCACCTAGTTTTGTGCTGACTCATTTTGGTAGGTGCAAGAAATGCCAAAAATAGTACCATACCGATAAATAACACCTACATTTTTTAAAAATTGGAGAAAAATACTTTAAAATAGTGTGTGGAAGAAAAAAGGGACCTAATCACAGGGATTTATTGTAGTTCCATGAAATGAGTTCCATTTTGTGTTCATTAGAGAGACCTTGCCAAAAGAATCTTCTCATTTTCTTAATGAAAACTTTGTTTACCAAAGCTTGGAGAACTAGAAAAGATAATATATATATTGGTAAAGAAGAGATAACAGTCCCGAGAATTACTATTCGTCCATCCTAGGATAACCATCTCCCCTTCCAAGAACTTAAACATTTGTCTATCTTATATTTGCAGGGATCCCACAATTTGTTTCTTAGACATTTATCTAATGGAAGGCCTAGATAAGACTAATGCAAAAAGCCCTTTCTATATCTTAGTTCATTAAAAACCCTACCCTCTTTCCTTGGATGGGCGTTGATGAAGAAAACTTCTGACTTATTCTAATCTACCTCTTGCCTTGAGGCAACAACATAGAGGAACAAAATGTCTCTGATTTCTCTAGCTTCCTTCTTTTTTAACTTTGAAACAACATGGTATCATAAATAAATTGTTGATGGGTAACTTTGATGGGTAATTAGTGGGCACATGGGAGACGTTGGTCATTTGGCTAGTGGTGGAACTAGCTAGCCAAACATTGGTGGAGACTCGGGTTGGTCACATTTCATGGCTCTCATAGCTTTCCCTAGCCATTTTTCTTGCCAAGATGGATACAAAAAAGAAGAAGATGTTGTAAAAGAGGGGTGGTCCATTGCGGACAACACTCTTAACCCTACTGATGTATGGGGTCACAAGGATGATAGGGATCCCCTACCACATCCATCAGGCATTTCTTTATCCACTTGGCAACTAGTTCCTTTGTTTTAGCTTTTAAGATTAGCCCTTATTTTTGTTAGTGTTTCTTTTATCTGTCCTGCCTATGTGACTCTCATGGAGTGATCATGTATCTTCCTTTTTTATGAATAATGTATTCACTAGTAAATTTTGGCCATATTTTTGATGCGAGTTGGTCAATTTTTTTATGTCGGTTGGTCGGCCAAATGACGACTCTTGTCATCAGAGTTTTTGCGTCGATTAAGCGACCCAAAAAATGTTGTGTCGAATTATCGACCACAATAGTGGTTCAATGATCGATTGTATAATGCGTTGAGACTGTGAACATTCTGGTCGATACAGTCCATTGATCATTGTCGTCGTCGTCAAACTATCGACTTCAGTAGGCATTGATACTGTGGCATTCCGGTCGAAATAGTTTGTTGATCATTTTCATCATCGTCAAAATAGCGACTTCATAATATGTTGAGACTATGGTGTTCTGATTGAAATAGTTCATTAATCATTGTCATTGTCGTTGAATAGAGACATCAAAATGCGTTGAGACTCTGGCATTCTGGTCAAATTTACTCATTGA
>MU224422.1:2221846-2241263 GCA_018584345.1 Thuja plicata
ATATATGATTTTTGTATTATTAATATATTTATTCTATGATAATTCATATCCATCTATCTTAATGTACCATGATTCCTTCGTATTTATATATTCTTCTGTGTGATCTGTTCTTCCCACAATTAGTGGGTTAATTGCTTGGTTTGACAAGCAATGCAAAATCCACTTGTCCACTTATCTTCTAGGTGGTTATCCTCGTGTATTTCCCTTTGATTATCAATAAAATACATTGTTATATGTACACAAGTTGTGTCTCCTAAATACCTATATATGTATATCTATGTATATAGTTGGATATATTTTTTTTTCAGAATATATACACACCTATATATATAGATATATGTATCGATATGTATGGGATATACCTCTTTGATTTCTGATAAACTAATAAGATAATTAGTAACTCTTACCAAAAATCTGTAATAAAGCAAAAACTAAATCAAGGACTATTTGGGATGAAGTTCAATTCATCAAGATAGATCTCACCATTAGTAAACAATGGAATATAACCCCCAGAATACTCCCAAAATAGTAGAGCAATAATTCCCTAGTAATTATAAGTAATTATGAATTATAATTACATACTGTCATATCGAATAGTTGTTTCCTATAATTAGGCCCTTAGATAATTACTCCAATTTCATAGTAATAATGACTCTAAGGCATCACCTATAAGGTATGGACAATAGTAACTCACAGTAATGTGAATATAGGATGTATTCAGTGGATATTGATCCTGATAATCTCTTATCTTGAATTCTTTGACTTTTCAGTACAAATACTTATTTGCAGGGTCATGTTTCATTTCCTACAGTTTTAAATTTGTTTCCATACATTGTTGTTGCACAAGGAATGATGAGGGTGTCTTTCTTGCATGAAAGACATATGCAAACAATGCAGAGCCAGTCTATGGTTTCACATATTGAGCATTTTAAACTGCAATTTGATAGAAATTTATCATCTTGGGAGAAACTTTCTTTGAGGCACTGTCTCAAGCGATTTGGGTACATTGTCCACAGTTCCACATTTTGCATATGTGTTTCCAACCTTATCTAATATTACAAAGCTTCCATTTCAGTGCAAGTAGTGTGAATAATAGTAAAACATGGAGGATTTTAACTGTCTCCTCATCATCTGCATTTCCTTGGATATTTCTAAAGCTATATTAATGAAAATATTGACCATTTTATTCCATGGGATGCCACTCCTAGAAGCTACACTATCAAAAAGTTCATTTTCCATTTATAATTTCATATTTTCCAAGTGCATCTATTGGAGCATTTGAAACTAATATCTAATAGGAATCTCAATATTAATGTGCTTCAATGAAAAATCATTATTTCCATGTGTAGGCATCTATTAAGGCACAATGTCAAACAACTCTCTTGATTTCCCTGTTCATGGTTCCACCATCGACATGCATATCTAATAGAGCATTATCCAACTATAATATCAAATTAAAATCTGTTCCTACCATGTTTTGTTTCTTTACATATATTTTCAAACATTCAATAGGATATAAATTTCTATAATATCAAATTAAAATATGTTCCTACCATGTTTTGTTTCTTTACACATCTTTTCACATTTTCAACATTTTGAACTGCAGTTTGATAGAAATTTATAATGCATAAGGATATAAATTTCATTAGATAGATAAGTTTTTGTAATGATCTAAAGATGACCTAGTTTATTGACAAAAATGCCAACTCCAAAAAAGTAGTCCATCATAACATTATTATCGTCACAAGTGAAAAAATCTTCATTGTGACCATGTAAGATACTCATAGAAGCATAGTCATCATTAGCACAAGATAGCTTAAAGATCTCCCACGCCTCCACCATTTTATTTTCAAAGCCAACTCTATTACCAAAAATTGAGCCAAGCTTGCCAGAGATAATGTTTGGATTGATCGTGTGAATCCCCTGCGCAACATTTTTTGAATTGTTGGAAACAACCACATGCTTAACCACTTTCAAGACCCATTCAAACCGACCAGTAACTTGAAAGAGAGCAGAAAATACTAGTTTATAGATCACCCCATCGTGTACATGTAAGCTAGCAATATTATGTTTCAGAAGGTATTGAATAGCATGTTTGATGTCATCATCATGCACATTAAATAATTTGGAGCAGTGTTCTTCCAAGGACTTCAAATGACAACATTTAATACCAAATATTCTATCCATTGAGAAGACCTAAAAAAAAGTAACAATAATGAAAATAATGAATAAGTATGCCAACATAATGATGCATACATATACATAATAATGTATGTATATATATAGCATGAGCTCATAGCACAATGGTGGTTATGAGCCCCCCATCGATAGTGGGGTGCAGGGTTCGAATCACACATTAGCCCAGGATGCTCGGAGGATGAATGTTTGGCACTGTCGTGCAGGCTCTAACCGGAGGAGATGTGGATTACAATGATGACATGCGGGGTGTGATTGGCAAAGGAGATAGCATTGTAGAGTAGAGAAGATCTTGCGTTGGGTGATGAGGAGGTAGGTGGGCGACTGTTTTTGGGCAGGGAGTCATAAGGTTGAAGGGCGCGAGAGTTATAAGGAGATTGACATGGGAGAGATAAGGTGCAATAGAGTGATAAGGGCTAGAGAGATAAGGTGTAGCAGAGTGATAAGGACTGGATAGATAAGGCGTAGATATGGAGAGATAAGGTATAGAGGAGTGATAAGGGCTTGGAATGATAAGGAGAGTGATGCACATGGAGTGATAAGGGGACGTTCCATTGAGGGAATGATAAGGTACGATGGCAGATTCACTTGGAGCGAGTGAAGGTAAAAATCAGCATGAGACAAATATGAGAGGTGTTCTCGCCTCAAACTTTGAATGTAATAGGATGACAAAAATCTGAGGATGAGGTCCCTCAAAAATGTGGCCTCACTGGTTCGTAGCTCTAGTCAAAAGTGATCACCGACCATATATATATATATATATATATATATATATATATATATATATATATGCATGATTATGTAAACGTACACATAATTATGTAAATGACAGAGATACAAATTTTTTAAAAAAATTATCATGCTAAGTTAGACTGTCATGGGGCAAGAAACAACATATAGAAAGAGCGAGAAGATGTAAAAAAAGCAATAAACTATGAAGCAAGTGAAAGGTCTGAATTCAAGTCCACATGCAAAATAAAAATAGTGTACGGCTTGGGGAAAATACAATTTACTGTGGACAGTCATGATACCACAACATACAACAAAAATTTAATCATGTACCAATACAATATCCATCAAACATGAAGGACAAGTTACAAACAACAATTGGGACAGTCAAGAAAAGAATGTGCTTCCAAGAGGGGACATAAGTGAAGAGAGCTCATTTGGTGGTCATTACAATGTCAGTACATAGTCCTCGGTATGCTAAGGCATTTTCAAAGTAGAGAAAAAATGGAGCTTGCCATGACAATCATATGAATGCTGAACAATGTCAGTCATAATGTGACAGGCCTTGCATTGATAAGAATTCATGGTCCGAAAATGGTGTTGAGAATGAAAATAGATAATCATATATAAGAGGACAATTTACTGTCCAATTTTGTATGCAATAGTGCCAGAGAGGTTTATAGGTCAGGGACATGGTTCATGAAAGCACATTGTAAGATTAGTATGTCAATTTTATGAAGGGAAATGGTTTTGTTATTAGCATGGTATCAATATTGTAAGGCATGGTTGGAGCGTCATGAGACACTATACAAAGTGAGAAGAATTATTGAGTCCACGCATATAGAAATTTTTTGAGCCTGTTGATCCCAAATCCAAACTGAATCTTGGATTGTGCAACTTCAAGATTGAGGCACCCAATGTTAGAGTTTTTGCACAGAAACATGCTTTAAGTGAGAGGTTGTCCTCTATATCTCATTTCTATTTACGTGTATGTTTGTTTCTCTTTTATGTGTTTGTATATCCAGTTTATTTGTTTATTAGTTTATTAAGTGATTTGGGCACATTTTACATGATTTAATTAGACAACATTATAATCAATCAATCTTGATTGCAATAAACAAATTTATTATTTAAATACCCAAGTTAACTAATTGGTGAGGTTTCTAGAGCATCAATTACTATTATAAATAATACATATTACATTTCAAGTTTTCAAATTGAATGGACTTTGGAAATAAGCAATCTGATTATTATTGTTAATCTTATGAGTCTTTTTATTGAATTAAATTTGCACTATTGCAAATAATACACATAATCTTTTATCTTAATCTCCCTAAATTCATTCAGAAATTCAAAATTCACAATACTAATCATTTTAAACCCTATCAAAAAAATAATTAGAGGGTAGATTTGGTAAGTTAATCCAATATGGGAATTTGCGAGGAATGTCCATTTTAGGGTTAAAGTTTGGTTCCCAATAAATTTTATAGAAGCAAAAACCTTAAAAAATAGAGGCTCCTCGCAAGGAATTATCCTTTTCAATTTTTGATCTACACAATCAGGCAAGAAAAAGTTATTTATTAGAGCTTTAGCACATACCCAACCCTCAAAGTGTTATTAAAACCATTCACGGATTCAATCTTTTGGGGTATATCTTAAAAAAATAGGAATTAAATAGTGTTCATCACCATAAAGATGCCTCTCTGCAGGCGGTTGTTGGTGATCAATCATGAGGAATTAACCCTAATCTATCATCATCAAACTGGTCTAAAAAGGCATGCATGAACGACCTTACAAAATGTGCCAAGAAGATATCAAAATCATTCAGTTTATTCAAAACTAAGGTTTAAATAGAAACTAGAATTCTAATAAACAAGAATATCGACCAGAAGAGTCGATGGGTACCTGAGATTAAGAGAGATTTAGAAATCTTGGAGTTGCTATGCTATGCCCTCTGCTGGTTACTCTGTGTGCCCTCCTTCAACTCTGTTGGTTACTCTGGTTACTCTACGTTCCCTCTACTGGTTACTCTGCGTGCGCATAAGGAAACATAATGAATAGATATCTTTTTTTTTTAAGTTATTGAAAAATGAGAAAGATATCAAAGGGGTTAATCCTAAGAAGTGAGGTTGGTGATGCATTAGAACATCCTTGAAGACTCAAAATCTCTAGATGTGTGATTGATTCAATTTCAATCCCAGTGTGCCTTTGATCAAATGGATTCCTTTTCTCATGGTAGCTTAGGCAAAGATGCTTCTAGAATAGGTGTATGCTTACTCAACATGTTGTAATCAACTTAAATGTAAAAATGTTGATATCTATGTTAACTGAATACATAAGAAAAAGAGAGAAAGTTGACCATTACAAATAATAAAAATTAACCATCAAATAGAAAATACAAGTTAGTAAAAAAGGTACAACAAATAATTGTTATTAATCTAAAACTTAATGCATATTATACTTGCAAAATTCATTGATAAGATGTTAATTATTTTTTTTCTCAAATCAAATTTACTTTAAAAAAAATGTTTCTTAAAATTCCTTTAACAAAAAAAATATCAGAATTATTATGTTTATGCTTCTTAAGTTGATATAATATCTTAATGAAGTTGGTTGTTAGATTAGAAGTTAATTGTAATTCAGTTATTCCTCCGCTCTACCCATTTTGGTCGTGTTAGTTAATTGTTGAATTTAGTTAGTTTCCTTTACGCAACTAATAGGTGGCTAAGAGAATCTTTGGCTGCACATGTAGTGTCAAATTCATTTATGTATATACATTCCTAGTTGATAGTTAATTGAGCCTTTCCAGGTCAATGGATTACCTAATGTGACATGTTTTCCTTGCTCCATTAAGCATGTGCATTGAATTTTCTATACCAATCTTGTGCACATAACAAAGACTAGTCATTTTTGACATCATTGTCAAGGATGACACTAAGGTTTAGGATTCCTATGTTTAGATTTCATTCATTGTTATTTTATTATGTTATGTACTTTCATTAAGCTAGATATTTTGTTGTTAAACATTAGGACTAGTAGATTTTGAGATTAGTCTCAAACTATTCATTAACAAGTGCAAGAAGGTAGCTTATAAGCTCCAAATTCTTATTGCATGTGGCAGTAGAATGATGCTTTAAGAAGGTTCCTTCCCTACTTAGAAAGTTAAAATGACATGTTGGCTATGATCATGGGGCCAGAAGATTTGATAGAGATAATAAGGGTGCTGGCAGATGCACTTAACACTACAAGGGATCCAATTTTTTTTTAGAAACATGATCAATGAGAAGCATCTACAACAACAGAGGAAGTGCCCTCAATAATGGCTGATATAGAGGTACAAAACCCTACATCTAACCAATTACCTTTGAGTTCTCTATCTCTAACCAACAAAGGCCTAATCCTCTTAAGAACATACCACTATGTTGTGATGTCCCCCTCCTTAGCATAACATCACTTAGAACATACAAGGTCAAGAGAAAAGTTGAATACGCAATCCTGTAATGAAAAATTGTCTTATTTATAAGACTTCACAATTGTCCCATTTTCAAGCAAAAGCATAAACAATTAGATAGAATATTGAGAGAAAGACCTCAAGCCACCAATCAGTAAATGATATTGAACAATAATTTTATTTAATGAAGAACAAGTTATTACAAACATATCAATACTCTCAAGACATATTACTAATATAAGGATGCTTAGAGAACAAAGACTAACTAGTAATGATCAATCTAAAGACATACAAGATCGTAATATGAGGCTTGGAACGACTACTCTTTCAAATAGTTGTGCCTCTCAGTTTCCTTGATTTTTCCTATAGTTTTTCCTCTCTCCCTCCACAAAGAGTCATGGGATGTCCTATTTATCATCTTTGTTTGGCCATTTTTACTACCGTAGTCATGGATGGTCTTTTCATGAGTAGAAGCATGCTTCTTAACGGAAAGCTTTGTGGTCATTCCTGTTTATTTCATCTTTTTAGTTACATAGGAAGGAGTTCATCCATCAATCCCTCAACCTACATCTAATTGAGAACTTGAAGATTATACTCTCACCAACAGACCACCGTCTTGCAAGGAACAATCTATAGATTGTAGTGGAAAGTGAATCATCTACTTCAGAAATAGTGATAACTTAATTACTGTGGTGGGTCAAGCCAATAGAATATAAATCAATGCATAGCTTTTCCAATTCCCTATCATTAATGATTAGCATCAACATTGAATGATAATATAATTAATTTTAGATCAATCTCGCGAGTAATTCTTAGACACCTTCATCATGCATTAATAATTTCATTCAGAGACTATGAAAGGGCTTCACATGGGGAAGAGTATCAATGTAGTTTAATTTGTATCAAGGAGGGTCAATTGAGATGAATAATCTCCTTTTGAATAACAAATATTCCTTTCCAATACAAAGTGTGGCTCAGGAAGGCACACAGGCTCAGAGGAAGGTATGGATAGCTTAGGAATAGGAACCATGACCTCAATCTTCCTTTCATCTCAACATATCAGATTAATATTATGCCAAAGATTAAGTGTTTTATTTCACCCATGAGATAGGTCTCACAATATAAATATTATATGTATCTAATAGCCTATAGATGTTTATAGAATATTAGATATTCCTAATTATTCAATGTAAAAAAAGGTTTTATTAATTTCGTTTCCATATATGAAACACCGACAGATGCATATTTCCCCCCAAATATAGCATCACCAAACCTTCCACTAATGAGATGGTTCAAATCTATGCAGATATTATTCCTCAAAAGTAAGAGCCAAGTTGTAAGATTTTGTTGAAGTATAATTCTAATTATTTATTTGCTTCTTCATCTCATCCCTTATGTCGGTCAATACCAGCATGTTGCCTATGGTTCCAAATTATTCAAACTATATAAATTCCCCTAATCCATAGGCCACCCTCTGTATCATTTCTATTTTATTCCATCCTATGATTGTCATGATGGTCATGAGGACTCCCTTATAGCTGAGGCATTGTAACCTGCAGCTTCTCATCTATGTTTTTTGCAACCCTAAAATTAACACTTTCTTTCATTTTTTTATTCATATTTTGGAGCTCTGTCTGCCAAGGGTATACAAACTTGCAGTGTCGATGGTGGAAGGAATAGCAGGTCAATTGAAGCCATAGGAAGATCTTGAGCATATTTGTGGAGTGGAAAAGGGAAAGTGAGTAATGATTTCTCAACTAGCCATATAAATGGAAAAATAGGTCAAAATTAAAATGAACTTCAAATCAAATGCAAACACACGTCAAAAATTGAACACTTATAGGTGGTGTCGAGAGATGTGTTCTATGTGCCCTCCTTCCCTCCTTCAGCTCTGCTTTGCACAATAACGTAATGAAATAAAATGAAACCCTCTTTTTTTAAGTTATTCTAACATAAGAAAATGGATATTATGTTGATTTTAGGGTTTGTTATTATCCTATGTTACATTTGAAAGATTTGATTTGATTTATTGAAATGTAGGGGGTAAATAACATGTTCTCCTTCTATCCTTAGATGTACAAATGAAAGATCCAAATTGATTAATCCAAAATGGAAGGATCAATGCATAAAAGAATCCATCATTTGGAAATAAGAATAAAGAACGAAGATCTTAAGTACTTGTTTATTTATTTTAATGTGTAATAGATGTAGAAATATTGACAACTTTAATTGAATTGAATAGGAGAAATGTACTAACCTTGAAATATTCCAGATTCGAAGAATGTTGTTTTTTGAAGCCTGTGTTGAGTTTCTGGAAAATTTGAGACCAGATCTGGAATAAAAATGCAGAGACGAACAAAACTCAAAAATATTTTTCCGTTCTGAGATAGTTCTGATTTGTACCCTCAAGTCAATGTCACCATTGACCCAGAATTTCTGATTGCGCCCTAGGGTAGAATCGACCTAAAAAGTCTCAAACTGAAATTTTGTTTTCGGATCCTAAAAGTTTGTCAAAAATGGTATCCAAATCTCCGTCCCGATCTGCTATTCTGAACCTATACTTGCCAGAAAAATGGTTTGTTTATTGGGGGGGTTTGCCTTGGTCAAACCCTAGTTTTGGAATTAACCTTAAAGATGTAATTGAAATTGTAGAAATAAACAAAGTAAATGAAACAATTCACCTTGCTCATGTAAAATTCCTTGTGGCGGATTCAAATCCATGAATCCACAAGTATGTATGCACCAAAAAGGGTGTAGAATGTAGAATGTAGAATGTAGGATGTCTCCAATCAATTGATTATAGATATTCAACACCAATCTTGAATGGGTTCTTGAATTGGAAGAGGCTTGGAGGAATGTGGATGGAGAAATCTTCAAAAAGAGGGCTCCATGGAGCTTGAACCCTTCAATGGCCACCATTGAATCTCCTTGATGATAATGAATGCTTGAGAAGTGCTTGAGAATGGACAAATGCTTCAATGGATACTTGGCTTGCTTCAAATCTTGCTTCTTCACCTTTGGAATTCACTCTTAAAGTCTTGAGCTCTTGCAATTATCAAGTCTTAGATGGTTTTTGCTTGTGCTTAATGATGGTTAGTCTTAGAGAAAATTAGAGGAGAAGGCTTCCTTTTATATGAAACTATGGCACAATCTTCTAGAGAGGCTGACATAGGAGAATTAAATTCCAAGTGGACCCATGACCCTAGAAGAGGACCTATATTAAATATAATTTAAGATTTGTTATTCCGAGGACTGAAACAACCGACACGGAAGCGGGAATTAACTTTTTCCAAAGACTGACATCTGGAAACCCTGAGATTCTGAAATTTGAACCCCGGGCCTAGAAAAGGTTGATTGTGACGTTGACCCTGAGGCCAAAGTCTCAGTTTTGGTCAAGGTCAAGGAAACTCACACTCAATAATAATGCACTACTTATTCAGTCCAACAACTATTTTAATTCTTCAATGGATGTTCATACTTAGTTCTAAAGCTCCCAATTCAACACAAGTTGGGAGTATGCTAACAAATATGGAGTGATTGAGTTGGGTCATGTTTATGGGGTAGAATATTTGCACATTTGTTAACACAATATGTTGTTAACAATATATGTTAACAACACGTATGTTAGCCTATTGTGTTTGTTTGCAAATTACTAACACATGTTAACATAATAGGCTAACATACATGTTGTTAACGTATTTTGTTAACAACATATTGTGTTAACAAAGGTGCAAATATTCTGCCCCATAGACACAACCATTGAGTTGGAGACTTGTTTATTGGATTTGGTGAATATTTGTCCTTTGCCTATGACGGGTTGACTATTTGAAATTGAATATACTAAAAAGTAAGTGGTAGATGTCAACATGCATGGAAGACATCCAAGCCAAAATTATAATTGAAATATTGAAATTGAATATACTAAAAAGTAAGTGGTAGATGTCAACATGCATCGAAGACATCCAAGCCAAAATTATAATTGAAATATTGAAATTGAATATACTAAAAAGTAAGTGGTAGATGTCAACATGCATGGAAGACATCCAAGCCAAAATTATAATTGAAATATCTTTTCAATAAATCTTTATTCCTGTAAGGTTGTGATGATTGAAGTGGCAATTACAAGTGTTACACCTTACAAATTTTTTCTTTCAAGGATACTTTAATGGGCATTCATACACCATTTAAAAAAAAAATTAAGCCTTTTTAATAGGCTCATGTTGAGTATACCCTAAAGCCATGACATTCCATGGCCCTACATTTATTGGATGTATTTTGTCAATTGTTAAAATGCCTTGTTTATGTGACTACATTTCACATATGTGTCTACCAAGGCACTTGCAATCATAACATCTAACAAAAATCACCCTTCCATTGTGCTTTGATGGATGCCCACAAAGTTGTACACCGAATGACATTAAATAGCTTAGTGTATATCGATCAATCCAGATTAGTTATGTGTAATGCAAAACACTAAAGTAATGACTCATAAACACATTGACACATGGATTTTCAACGTGGAAACCCTATTAAGGGAAAAACCACTTGGGACCGGTAACCTGAAATTTTCACTCTTCTGAAGTGAGCTCTGTGAAGAGCCAACCCTGTTAAAGGTTACAAACACACTGTTAGGTGTGACCTTGTTAGAGGATTTAAAAGATTAGTTTGTCACTTGATATCGGGCATCTCTGTGCTACCTTCTATGACCAAACCCTGGTTTGTCAAATGGTATCTGGCATCTCATGCTATCTTCATGATCGAATTTTTTTATACTCCTTGGGATGTATCTCAATATAGAAAGGATCTTTAAATCCTGCTCGATTAAGAGACTTCCTTAATAAATGGTTAAACTAAAATAGTATGATTTGTTCACATATGTACCTTATACTTGCAGATTTTCAGATCTATTGTAATCTCATTAAACCATTTTGATCAATATATAGTTTCAATACCTTTGCTCCACTTTTGTTTCTGCTCGGTGATGCTATGCTCTATTGCTCGGTGTCCACATAAATCTTTAGCTCTTTTCTTAGCTTGATTGATCATGACTGTATGAAGTTGTTCTTCATTATTTTCTCTCCAGCATCCTCTTTTTTATTCACTCCCCTTAATTCAATAATGAATTAAGTTATCTCTTTATAGACATGATATCACCGTTTCTCTCTTCTTGATTTAAAGCATAACTCTTTTTTTATCTCGTAGATATCTTCTTTCTAACTGGACAAAACAACTTTAAATCCTTTACTTATCTTTGGCTTTATCTTGTCAATGAAAATAATGATAACAACCAGTTAAGTCTATTTTTAGCTCTGCCAGCTAGATATTTTGTCATTTCTGAACTCCAGTTAACTTCAGTGTTTTAACTCTTTGATATCTTCAGTTAACACTTCAGTTCTCCTCGGGCTACTCCGTCAGGGTTGTCTGTTCGTTGAGGTTGTTTGTCCTTCGGGCTTCACTGTAAAGTTTTGCTCGTCGGTTAACACGGTAATTCTAGCCATCGGTAATGCTTGTGATTCAGCTCTTCGGTAATGCTCATTGGTTTATTTGCTCAGGCATCACTGTGACTTAACTTTTGGTGATCTTTGTCTATCGGGTTCCACTAGCCATTAGTGTTTGAAGTCAATTAGTGAATGCTTGTCTTTTATGCATTACTAAAAGCATAATCTTTATCTCTCTGATTCTCTGAAGTCTTTTCCATTTTGATTATAGCTGATTAGATTATATCAAGCAGACATGAATGAAAATACAATCTATTTATTGATTTAATGTCTTGCATTATCTTTCTGCATTTCGATGATCAACTTAACATATTCAAACATTCAATCAGTTACATGTCATCAATCTCTCCCTTTAGCATTGATGGCAACACACTACATTATCACACTATATTATTACTAATACAATATGAAATATAATAGTTTCATCAATCTTTTCTAATGTAACTATTACAAATGTTTGACTCTCAGTAAGCTCATATAACTTAGATTTGTTTCTTGCTGAGTGGATTTCTTCAATCTTCAATCCCTTCACTGGATAGATGTAGCATCTTCTGTCTCTGTTCTGATATGTGCTCTACCTTAACTGTTCCTCTTCGTAATAATCTCTTTTTCCTTTGACAGCAATCTCTCCCTTTGTATGCAGTCTCTCCCTTTGTTACTTCTCTCCCTTAGATGGATATTTCATATGTAATCTCTCCCTGTGGATAAATATTAACTTTTCCTTTTGATTCTTAGGAACTTCTCTTCATGGATACTGATATAATATTTTCCTGATAATGAGATAATCTCTCCTTTATAATAATGAATCTCTCTCCCTTATGACTCCTGATAATGAGATAATATCTCCCTTTGACAACAATGTCAAACAATTCTTCTCTATCATCTTCCATCCCTTTATATAATATATTCCTTGAATTTCCCTATCCATCAGCAATACAATGTCTCTGGTGTTCAGGGAAGATTTGTACCTTGTTGTGTATAGATGTATCTGTTGATGTTCATCTTAGTGCTTGCATCAACATGAATGATCTTCAGATTGTGTGTAGGCTGATGCAACCTCCTAGTCAGTTTAGTGACCGATAGACAAGGGTTGTACCCCTAGTCTCTATCTCAAGTGCTCAAATGTATCTTTCGGTAATGGATTAGTGAATATATCAGCTAATTGTTCCTTTGATTGAACATATTCTAGTATCACCTCATTTTCTTGCACTTTTTCTCTTAGATAGTGATACTTGATAGCAATATGCTTAGTCTTAGCATGCATGACTGGATTCTTAGAAATGTTAATTGCACTGATATTATCACAATATATTATCACTGGTTCACAAATTTTCATATTCATACCTTCTAGTAATTGTTTGATCCATCCAATATTGGAGAAATTTGCAGCAGCAACCACATACTTTGCTTCTGCACTAGACTGAGATATGCATCCTTGCTTCTTGCTGATCCATGTGACAAGTCTGTCACCCATGAAGAATGCTCCTCCAATTGTGCTCTTTCGGTCATGAATGTTTCTAGCCCAATCAACATTTGTATAGACTTGTAGCTCAAATTTTCCTTCTCTTTTATACCATAAACCATAGTCCTCAGTGTTCTTCATATATCTTAGAATTCTCTTGACAACAGTCATATGTGATTCTTTGGGATTAGAAAATAATCTTGCAACTATTCCAACTGCACGTGCTATATCTGGTCTGGTGTGAACAAAATATGTTAGTTTTCCAATCATTGATCTATACAAGGTCTAATTTACCTTATTTGATTTGTCTTCTTTTGTCATCTTACATACGGTAGCCATAGGTGTTGAGACTGGTTTGAAATCTTCCATCTTGAATATCTTCAACACTTCCTTTATGTATTTGGACTGAGTGATATAGATGCTTGCATCTTGTTGAAGAATTTGTAGACCAAGAAAGAATTTGATCTCCCCAAACATAGACATTTCAAATTCTTTGCTCATTTCATTAGCAAATGATTTGCATAACATTTCATTTCCCCAAAAAATTATATCATCAACAAATATTTCAGCAATCAGAATATTACCATCAGTATCTTCTTTTAAGTATAGATTGCTATTTTCACTTGTTCTTACAAAATCAATGCTAATGATATAGGAGTGAAGTCTTTCATACCAGGCTCTAGGTGCTTGTTTCAATCCATACAAGGCCTTATGTAGTCTACATACCATGTTCCTCTTGTCTGGATCAATAGACCCTTGTGGTTGTTCAATTTATACCTCTTCTTCAAGTATTCCATTTAGGAATGCAGATTTGACATCCATCTGGTATACCTTGAATCCTTTGAATGTAGTATAAGCAAGAAGAAGGCATTGATTATGGTGAAAAGGTTTCACCATAATCAATGCCTTCTTATTGTGCATACCCCTTGCATACTGACCTTGCTTTGTTTCTTGTGACTTCTCCAATCTCATTCAGCTTGTTTCTAAATATCCATTTGGTACCGATGACATTCCTGTCATCTGGTCTTGGTACTAGTGTCCATGTACTATTCTTCTCAATATGTTATATTTCTTCATTCATAGCACTGACCCATTCTTCATTCTTAAGTGCAGTATTAACAAATTTAGGCTCAAAATCACAAAGTAAACATCTAGTGTTTAGCAACTTACTTCTTCTTCTCATTCCAGCCTTCTTGTCTCCTATGATTTGATTTTGTGGATGATGTCTTCTGTAATATTTGGCAAGTTTCAGTTTAGCTCTTTGTCCATCATTCTGATCATGTTCTCAACCTTCGTTCTGATCTTCATTGTTTGGTACATCATCTTGAGTATTATCCTGATTTTTGGTAATTTAGCTTGATGCTTGAGTGCAATGTTCTGTTGCTCAGGAGCGATACACTGTTGCTTTGGTAGAGTGTCAAATTCTTTAGTATAAACAAACTTTTTGTATTCATCTGGTTCTCTTCTTCTTTCCTTATCATTCTTTTCTGCAAATTCATCTATCTTTACATTTGCACTTTCAATGATCTTGTTACATGACTTGTCAAGACACTTATAAGCCTTGCTTTTGGTGGAATACCCTAGAAAGATACCTTCATCACTTTTGGATTCAAGCTTTCCATTTATATCATCCTTAAAAATATAACATTGACTACCAAAGATTCTGAAGTAACTTACATTGGGTGTGTAACCATACCAAAGCTCATAGGGTGTCTTCGTTGTGTCAATTTTCAATTATACTCTGTTCAATGTGTACACAATAGTACTGACAGTTTCCCTCCAAAAAGTTTGAGTGATTATTTTCTCAATCATCTATGTTCTTGCACAGTCAACAATTGATTTGTTTCTCCTCTCAGCAATTCCATTTTGTTGTGGTGTTCTTGGTGTAGAAACCTGTCTTTTAATTCCATGCTCATTGCAATAGTTAGTGAACTCATTTGAAATAAATTCCCCTCCTATATCTGAACTTAAGCATTTCAATTTCTTATCACTTTGTTTTTCTACCATAGCCTTATACCATTTAAACATCTTGAATGCTTCTTATTTATCTTTTAAGAACATAACTGTCACCATTCTAGAATAATCATCAACAAAGAGAATAAAATACCTATCTCCATAGTAAATCTTTTTCCTCATGGGTCCACATAGATCAGTATGGACTAATTCTAAAATTGCATTAGATGTATGGGTTTTACTCTTGAAACTAGACTTTGTCATCTTACCTTTTTGACAGTTCTTGCACATGATATGCTCGGGTTTTGTCATGCTCAGTAAGCCTCTGACATCCTTTTATTGCTTATCTTTATCATGTTGTCAAAATTCACATGACACAATATTTTGTGCCATAACCATATGTCCTTGTTTCTAGCCATTAAACAAGTGGTGTTAATGCCATCAAGATCGAAAATGTTACCTTTTGTCTGTTCACAAGTTCCAATCAACCTTCCTGATTCATTGAATATCTTTGCCTTCTTATTCTAAAATGCTACTTGGTGACCTGTGTTGTTCAGCTATGAAACACTTAACGTATTATAATTCAGTCCTTTTACCCAGTAAGCATTTTCACATTTGATCAGGTTATTCAATATTATGGTTCCTTTACCTTCAAGTGGACAAGGTTTGTCATTACCCATTCTTACTGAACCACCATTATAGTATTCAAAAGTTTCTAACTTTTGCTTATCACCGGTCATGTGGTGAGTGCAGTCATTATGTATGATCCATACATCATTCTTACTAACCTTAGATATGAGTGCAGTTTCTACATACCTTTCTTATTCTTCGTCTGAGTCATCCTTCATGGCTACAAATACCATCTCAATGTCTTCTTCAGATTCAGTATAAGTATCATCAGCTCTGTTCTCATCTAGGTAACAAGCTTTCTTTCCTCTGTCCTTGTAGTCTCGGGTATCTCTTTTGTCAGATTGTCGGTTGCTTCGGTAATCTTTGTTATCACCTCTATCAAACTTCTTCTCATATGTTCTATCATTACTTCTGTCAACTTTTCTTTTGTTTTGACATCTTGCAGCAAAGTGTCCAACCTCTTTACAATTGAAACATACAAGTGGTAATTTACCTTTGTATCTACCTTTGCCTCTCTCCAGTCTTCTTTCCATTACTGCTTCAATCTCACCAATTCCTTGATCCTCATTATCACTTTCACTATCATTTCTAATAGCATGTCTATGACTTGACTTACTTATTTTCAAAGAAGATTTGAATGTAGATTCTATACATGGTAAGACACTATTATCAAAGTTATTCATCTCAAATGAAATCAGTCTACCAATCGGACTATCTAGAGTAACTGTATTGTTTGCAACTGCTCTCATTTCTTGAATAGCAAAAACTCTAATCACATATATAGGTAGTAAGGT
Organism: Thuja plicata; assembly: GCA_018584345.1. Taxonomy (NCBI): domain Eukaryota; kingdom Viridiplantae; phylum Streptophyta; class Pinopsida; order Cupressales; family Cupressaceae; genus Thuja; species Thuja plicata. Next base: position 2,238,560 of record MU224422.1, read on the forward strand.
TCTTAAGATTTTACTTACCACTGTCTCCTCTTCAATTACACCTCCAACTCCTCGGATAGCATTGACTACCTCTTTGATTCTGTAGCTATACTGAGTAATATTTTCTCCTTCTTTCATCCTTAGGTCATCAAACCTCCCTCTTAGGCTTTCTGCCTTGGCTCTTAGTACATTAGCATCTCCTCCATGTAGCAGCTTCAACTTATCCCATATTTTCTTTGCAGAGGTGCAGGTTTTGACATCTTCAAATTTAGCATTAGAGAGTGATGAGGCAAGTTCTATCATCATGCAATTATGCTCATGCTTTTCTCTCAATTTCTCAAGAGTATGAGGTCCTGTAGGGAACACATATTTAGTATCAAGGTGTTGAGTAACATCATTACCAATACCTAATAGGTGGATTCTTATTCTGCTTGGCCATGATGCAAATTTTTCTTTGTTCAACTTGGGCACATCTCATTTGTTCATCTTGTGATATTTTGCTTGAGCTGTTAAACTCCCTTTCTAAGAACACAAGATCTGATACCAATTGTTAGTAATAAGTAAGGAGGGGGTGAATCAGTGGCCTCAAAATATTCCAATTAATCAACCCAAAAACTTAGTACCACAATATTAAGCTTCTAGTTATCTCCAGTCCTACAAGATGAATGCCTTCAAATATACTTATCAAATAACTACTGCTCAGAGTGCTTTGTTAAACCTTATTCTTTATGTTTACCGAATAGCAGTCTTTCAATTTACCGAATGACAGTAAATAGCTTAGTGTATACCAAACAATCCAGATTAGTTATGTGTAATGCAAAACACTAAAGTAATGACTCATAAACACATTGACACATGGATTTTTAACGTGGAAACCCTGTTGAGGGGAAAACCACTTAGGACCGGTCACCCAAAATTTTCACTCTTTTGAAGTGAGATCGGTGAAGAGCCAACCCTGTTAAAGGTTACAAACACGTTGTTAGGTGTGACCTTGTTAGAGGATTTAAAAGATTAGTTTGTCACTTGATATCAGACATCTCTATGCTACCTTCTATGACCAAACCCTAGTTTGTCAAATGATATCTGGCATCTCATGCTATCTTCATGATAAAAAAATTTGATACTCCTTGGGATGTATCTCAATATAGAAAGGATCTTTAAATCCCGCTTGGTTAAGAGACTTTCTGAATCAATGGTTAAACTGAAACAATATGATCTATTCACATATACAACTTATACTTGCATATTTTCAGATCTATTACAAGCTCATTAAACCATTCTTATCAGTATATCTTTTCAATACCTTTGCTCCACTTTTGTTTCTTCTAGTGATGCTATGCTCTGTTGCTCGATGTCCGCATAAATATTTAGCTCTTTCCTCATCTTGATTGATCAGGAATGTATGAAGTTGTTCTTCATCAGTTTCTCTCCACCATCCTCTTTTTTATTCACTCCCCTTAATTCAATAATGAATTAAGTTGTCTCTTTATAGACATGATATCACCATTTCTCTTTTATTGATTTTCTTATTCTTAGCATGATCCGCAATCTTAGCCAATCTTGATTTAAAGCATAACACCCATTTTATCTCATAGAAATCTTCTTGCTAACTGGACAAAACAACTTTAAATCCTTTACTTATCTTTGGCTTTATCTTGTCGATGAAAACAATGATAACAACCAGTTAAGTCTATTTTTAGTTCTGCCAGCTAGGATTTTTTGTTTCTAAACTCCAATTAACTTCGGTGTTTTAACTCTTTGATAGCTTCGATCAACACTTCAGTTCTCCTCGGGCTACTCCGTCGGGGTTGTCTGTCCTTCGAGCTTCACTGCAAAGCTCTGCTCGTCAGTTAACACTGTAATTTTGGTCATCGATAATGCTTTTGATTCTGATCTTTGGTAGTGCTCATTGGTTTATTTGCTCGGGCATCACTGTGACTTAACTTTCGGTGATCTCTGTCCGTCGGGTTCCACTAGCCGTCGGTGTTTGAAGTCACTTAGTGAATGCTTGTCTTTTATGCATTACTGAAAGCATAATCTTTATCTCTCTGATTCTCTGAAGTCTTTGACACTTTGATTATAACCAATTAGATTATATCAAGTTGACATCAATGACAATACAATCCATTAACTGATTTAATGTCTTGCGTTATCTTTATGCATTTCGGTGATCAACTTAACATCTTCAAACATTCAATCAATTACATGTCATCAAGTAGAAGTTGTGACGAAACATGAAAGCCATTGTTATTCTTTTTAAATTATTAATTATAATAATATCTTGGTATATTATTTTTATTTTAATATACTATTATACCCAAGTTATTTTTTACTATTATATTTAATCTAAAACAATAATTTATAATTATTAAATATATAATATTTTCATAATACTATATTTGTATTATTTTACAAACGTAAATTATGCTCATGTAATTTTTTATATTACTTTTAATGTACAATAGTAAATTATAATGATTAAATATATAATATTTTTATAATAATATATTAATGTTAATGCATAGGGTTTAGAGTTAGGATTATTATCATGGTGAGGATTAGTGTTAGGATTGGGATTAACGTTATGGTTAGGGTTACAATTAGGGTTAGGGTTAGGATTAGGGCTTGAGTCAGTTTAGTATGATGTTAAGATCTAGATTAGGGTTAGGGTTAAGAGATATTGTTAGTGTTAGTAATAACTGAGAGGGGGGGGGGGGGGGGGAAT
>MU224422.1:2242115-2260122 GCA_018584345.1 Thuja plicata
TGTTCATCGGTGTCTGCAGAATTCTTTAGCTCTCCCTTAGCTTGATTGATCAGGACTGCATGAAGTTTATCCTTCATCAGTTTCTCTTCAGCATCTTCTATCAGTTCACTCCCCCATGTATCTGATTCCTTATGGGAATGAATTATGCTTGTCTCTTAAATAGACATGATATCCCTTAATTATAGGTTATTGATTCTTGATTCTTGGCGTGAAAAAAATCTAGCCAAATTGATTTATGGCTTTAACTCCTGATTTATCTCGTAGTTATCTTCTTGCCAGTTGTACAAATCCCTTACTTAACTGTGGTCAAATAAAACAAATAAAACAACCAGTTAAGTCTATCCTTTAGCTCTGCCAGCTAGATGTTTTATCATTTTCTGATCTCTCTATTCTGTCGGTCAATTCTGCAGTTCGTCGCCGGTGACAACTGCCAGTTCCGTCGGTGTAACTTCAGTTAGCTTCGTGATCTCCGTCCGTCGGGCATCATTGGATCTTTCTCGTCGGGCAACACTATTTTTAGTTCGTCGGGCATCCTTTTATTCTATTTCGTCGGGCAACACCGTCTTCTGCTCGTTGGGCATCACTGTGATTTTATCTCTGTCTTTACCGATGGTGTGCACTCCGTCAGTGTATTTTGTCACTTAGTGAATACTTGACTTTTATGCATTGTTGAAAGCATAACCTTTATTCCATTGATTATCTGAAGTCTTTGGCATTATGTATATGACCATACAGATGATACCAAGTTGACATCAATGACAATACAAACCATTAACTAATTTAATGTCTTGCATCATCTTCAACTTAATATAGTCAAACATTTAATCAGTTACATGTCATCAATTAGAGTTGGGGTTAGGGTGTAGGGTTTAAAGATATGATTAGTATGATGGTTAGGGTTAGGGTAAGGATTTGGGTGTGGGTTAGTATCATGGTTAGGGTTAGGGTTAGGGTTTAAAGTTAGGATTAGGATCATGGTTAGGGTTAGGGGTATGCTTAAGATTATAGTTACACTTATGGTTTATGATTTAGGTTAGGTTTACAATGGCAATTATAGTTAAGACAATGGTTAGGTTTTGAGAAAAGGTTAGGAATAAATTTATTGTTAAGGCTACTATAAGGATTAGGTCAAAATTATAGTTAGGGATAGGGATTAGACCATAATTATTATAATAAGGGGTAGAGTTTAGATTATAATTATAATTAAATTTAGGATTAAGAATAGATTTTTAGTTTGGATTAGAGTTAGCGTAAGTATTATCCTTAAGGTTAGATTATAATTAAAATTAGACTCGGGGTCGTTTGGATTATGATAAATGTTATATTTGGGAAAAGGGTCAAATTTGTGGTTAGGATAATGATAAATTATAGAGTTTGGATTATGAAATTTTTGATAATGAGAGAAGATAAAAATCAAACAGTAAAGATGTTTGATTGGTATTAACATTATTACAAACAATAAATAAATTGGTCGGTATTTGACTGTAATGGTAGATAAATTGTGTTAAAGTTTGTAATCATTTGCCAATCATTATTAATAAATAATTATAACATATATGATATTTCATATATGTTTATCACATATATGACATTTCACATATTATATATATGTTTAATGCAACACATTCTCTTTGAAAATATAATTAATACCACATTTAGGTCACCACATATATGATAATTAATATGAGAAAAATATATGTTTTTGATTCAATTAAGTGGGGAAGGGCCCCAACCCTTTATAGTTTTGATCAATAATCATAAAAAGGGCTTGGAGATGAAGCCACCCAAACATCATCGAAATACAAAAGTTTATAAATGGGTACGTACGAGAGATATAATAAGTTTTAGAAACAACAATCTTAAAAGTACATAAATAATACTTCATTGTAATGATGTAAATACATTACAAAATCGTCACTGATGAGAATGGTAATACGCCCTTCATTTTCACAGTGATCATAGTATACTTCTTTCATAAAACTTGGAAAAGAAGCTACTTTTGTATATATGTCACTTTAACCTTTTCAACAACATTTTTCATTCTCAATATTTCAAGCTCTTCAACATAATCAATTAGTTTGGCTATTTTTTCTAGATCTTGAAGGATTTTGTTGCATCACTCTAAGATAGATCTTTCACATTTGTGAATAAGGGTTTCAGAAAAAGCATTTGAGTTAACAGAGCCATCTGGGCTTGCAACAATAATTTTTGATTCATTCTCTGAAATATTCATATTTTAAATTGTTTGTCGAATTAGAAAAAAAACTAAGGTGAGTATTTATAAAATTATGAAACTGAAACAAATTAAAATTTAAGACTAATTACTTTGAGTAATTAAAGCTATGTATGAAACAAAATACAAATTAATAGTAATTGAAGCAAATTTTGAATTCATATACGAAATCATTTAATTTAATAATAATTAAAGAAAAATTCAACATAATATGGTCAAATAATTAGCACAGATTAAAGCAAAAGGGAAGATAATTTGCGAACATCATCTAATAATTTAATACTTAATAATCATTTAAACAAATTTTGACAGAATGCCTCACAACAATTAATAATGTATTATGTAATACTCATTTGAAAATTGGATATAGTTATAAATAAAATTCTTTAAAATTTTGCAAACACATTATCAAATAATGTGTACAATACTTTCATTTTCTTAACCATGGATGTATTGGCAAAAACTAACCATAATATGGTCAAACAATTAGTACACATTAAAGCAACAGTGAAGATAATTTGTGAATATCATCTAATAATTTAATACTTAATAATCAGTAAAACAAGTTTTAACATAATGCATCACAATATTTCATAATATTTTATTTAATAGTCATTTCAAAATTGGATATAGTTAGAAATACAATTCTTTAAAATTTTGCAAACACATTATCAAATAATGTGTAGAATACTTTTATTTTCTTAACCATGGATGCACTAGTGATAACTCTATATTTCTAGGAAGGATTTTATGAACTTTAATTGCAAGATTAGACTTCACAACGAATAATGTAGGTACCCCATAATATGCATGCAACAACCTAAAAGATGGAATTACTTGATGCACTGTGAATGTGATGGAGTAATGAAAATTAAGTGTAGCAAGCAACCATTCCTTAAGTGGGACCTTGTGATAGCTAATTTTTTATTGTCCTTTAAGAAATTTTGTAAACTTCAGACTAAGCTCATCAGAGAGTGTGTGCTTTCTCACATTTATTGTTGGTTTGATGGTGATTTTCCAAATGTATCTTGTAAGATAAAGATCATGAATCTCGTGGTACAAAGCATCTGACCATCCACACAAATTAAAAATATCAATCTGTAGGTTATGAAATTTCACATCTAAGTTCATCTTCAACTTTGTTCCATAAAGGAAGTTGAAGTATACATCATAGTATCAAATTTAATTTGAGTATTCCTCGGTCCATTGTTTTAATTCTATTGACCATCCTATCTCTTAGCCAATAATGATCACTTGGTTCCTCTATATGAAGGACGAAATTGCATGGAAGATATGGGTGATAGTCTCACAACCAATTTGAAACCCATGATAAATATAATTTGTCTGACATCTTGCTAAGTTGCGTGAAAATTATTAATAGCTTTTAAATCATTATGAAACAAGATAAGAAATATAATTTTTGAAACTTATTAGAATGTTGCATAAAGGATAATAACCATTAAGAAAATACACATTTTTGAAAAAAATCAAAGAAACATAAAATATATTTAATCAACTTGATATCTTGACACACATTTTTTTAAAGGTTAGTATATTAAATAAATTTTCAAAAATTTATTTGACATAAAGTGATACAAATAGAAGATCATAAAAAAAGTGTGGTCATTGACTTTAGTGTAAGGATATTAAAAATGATGCAAGGTTTAATTAAAAATATCTATTTACAAATTATGCATTTGAAAAATACATTTGAAACATTTCAAATGAGAGTTATAGTAGTATAGAAGTAAATGAGAAAGATTGGGTTGCTTAAATTTATGTAATATTTTTTATTATTTATGTTTGTTCAATATAGACATTTTCAAAGCATACAATACTATAGAAAATGTTACAAATTAATTATAGTGGCCAAAAAAACTTATAGTAAATACATTGGAGAAAATTTCAAAAAACATATATTACATCGATTATCTTCCAAGCACTTGAATCTATTTTATTCAGCTTTGCACATAAAAATTTGTCTACCCTTTTTATTTTCTCATAACAATAATATGTAAATAGAGGCATTATTCTCAGACACTGTAGAGATTTTACACAAGAAACTCCCACAAATATCAAGCTTGTTCTTTCTCTTGGTCCTATATCAATTGTCACCTTTGGAAGAGTCAATCACTGATATTTATGTATAGTCAATGCCCATGCCAATCTTAATGGCAATTGAAGTGTTCTTCCCTTTTGTATTGTTTTTATTTGAATTGTTTTTGGATTATGATCTTTGAATGGTAGTCCAGAATAATTGTCAAACTCAACCATCACATATGTTGGAGGTTCAAGCGGAGCACGGCCTTGTTTGTAGACAATATTTTGAATGTATCCCAAAGCTCCATTTAAATGACCTGCTTGTATCCATAGATTAGAAGTTAGCATGACCCTTGAATCCTTATAGATTAACAACTCTAGATCAAGCTCATCACTTGAACAATCATTTGTTGTATTGGAACTTCCTGCTTTTGTCGCGACACTATGTGTAATAGGATACTTTAATGAATGTAACATTTTTTTTTATTATGACTATGAATGTTTTCATTTGTTGAGAATAAATGGACAACAATTTCAAGCTCAAATTTTGTTGCAGGATCTATGTTGATAGGGGTTCTCATCATTAGCAACCTCCAATCATCAACTTATGGGTTTGCATCTCTTAGATTTGTCAAAAGTTGACGAAATCTTTATTGCTAAACATTTTCCCCATCTTGTTATGCCCTAGGTGTTTCCATACGAGAAAGGCCAAGCTGATTTTTCAATCTAACGGTGGAAATTTCTGCAGACAGAATGACTACCATTGAAGTCATCTCATGCGTTGATTTATTCTATCCACTTTACACGTCACTTCACTGATGTGTTGATCCATGTATTCATCCTTATGTTTGACTTTGAAGTGGGGTGTTCAAAGTTGGGAGGAAATTAATTGCCTTCTATACACACTTGATGCACTTTTTGGGTCGCAATGACAATTTTGAGCCCTTCATTGCAAGGAAATCTTCCTCTTTCTCGACATGCGAGAGACTGAGACACACATTTGGCCAAACAAAAGTCTCCAAATTCAAGGCCTTGTTGTCTTTCACTGTGTTTGTTCCATTTGATAATTACAGCTCCTGGTGCACATTATATTATTAACCTTATTTTGTTGTCTGATACTTTCTGGAGAAAGTGGCAGAGAATGATAGATACTATTGTTGCAGGGAGGTGCTATCTTTTCATCTGGGGAACAAGGTATTATAACTATAGTAGCTTCTTTGTCGGCTCTAACAACACGCCTATCAAATCGAATGGTGGATTTATTCTCCATAGACTCCTCTACCTGCTTTAGGTATGGCTTTTCCCATGCCATAAGCTTGCGGGTTCCCCATTGAAGAAGAAATCACGCTGCCTACCAGATGAAAACCATTTCATTTGCACGAGCAAAGGAAAATTCTTTACATCCCTCTCTGGAGACTCACAAAATGTCATTTTCGTCACTTTTTTCCTCGAGAAAAAAAAATTTAGCTTGGAGAATTTGGCGTCGTGAGGTGATAGAATAGGTTTCCTTTGTGATGACAGTCAGAGTCGAACCTGAGACCTCCTCCATCTTTTCTTCTCCTCCAATGCCTATCTTTTCTTCTTCACTTGCCCAATACACGACACCTCGGGAGATGTGGACTCTGGAGGTTTGAACCCACGACCATTCTTCTTTTCCATGGCATCTTTTAGAATTAAAGAAATATGGTGTCGTCAGTTAGGTTTATAGCCATAGTCTCTGCTTGGACTAAGTGGAGCCATGTGACACCTATTATGATGGACGCCATCTTCGGTGAATGGCCCAGAATGAGATTCAAACTCGTGCCCTGTGACATCTTCAAATTGACCGAGTCTGAAAATTTTCTTCTTGAAACCCTCTTTGTGCTCTTAAGTCACCAAGTACAATGTCATGCCCAACATATCTAACGATATCACACACAACAACTGGTGGAGGAAAATCATTTTTCTTGAAAAATCATGTGACGGGAAAAAATAAAATGTGATGGTGTAGATGCATGCAATGGTCATCCACTGCATTTGGACGATATCAAATATCAATCATAAAAGTCAGCTGAACACGTTCATATAGAGAACGCCTTCAGTATAAAAACTTTATAGTGTTTGTACCACTGAATTGTTTTAAATTTTTCTTTGAATTTTTTTTATAGTAATTACGTCGTAGGCATTTTCTATGTGGAAAGCCCAGACCTATTTATTGAATCTAATGGTTGCAATTGGTCGAATATACACTGACTACCACTAGGAGAATCTTGCCCATCTATGGCGAATAGAGTAGGAGCCCTGGCTCGAAGCACCGATCCTGATAATACGAAATTGAAGGAATTGTTCGCAAATGGAAGTCATTTGAGTTTTCCTTTGCATGACCCACGATCGATTCCTGTGGAGTTTGAAAGCTAATTCTAGTCATAGTCTGACATGGCATTTCAAAGCGATGTCATCTTATGGAATCAATGATTATAGGATCTGCACGAATTGGATTTAATGCAAAGGCTTTAGAAGCCTTCAAGATAATGCAATCTACTAGCATTAAGCTAAATTACACATCCTTTACAAGCATCCATGCTACATGTGTGTGAGTGAGAGCCGTGAAATAGGGTATTCAAATCCATTAAAGTGTAGCGCTAGCAATTTTTATCAAACATTGTGGTAGCAAACGTCATGCCCATGCTGAGGAATTTTGGAGCTATGTGGATGTTATCTTACTGTCTGTTGTTCACAAATGAAATATGGGATAAAAGACATTGACTATTAATTTTTTGAAGGTCCAAATGCCTCATCAAGATGTCATACCATGGAATGAAATAAGTATGGAGTTGCACATATCATTAGAGGATGCACACTATGTTGCAGAGCCACTCTTTTACTGGCCTACAAATGATGGTGGTTTTCTGCCTTTCCTATTTTATTTACTGGCTACTTCTTTTATGAACTGATATGATTTGTTCCTTTTGTGGATCCCATTGAGGGTACGAGATTGATTGAAATAGTTGTTTCATCTAAAATGAAGGCAAGAAAAGGTTTTGCCAAGGATTTAGGGCTATTGCTTGATGGCATAAGAAAGTAAAAGAGGTTGTGTTTTGAAAATGAGAGTTTGAAAGAAAAGAACATGATGATGATCATGAATTGAAGAGAAAAGATTCAAACAAGTTTGTCAAAAAAAATGGATTTAAGGCAAGGGCAAGTGAGAAGGTAGGGAAGAGAGAAAATGAGAAAAGGGGTAAACAATTTCATAAATCATATTCAAGGATTTTCTTAAAATCTACTAATAAGAAATCCCAAATAAAAAATATTGATGCCAGTTTGATAAAACATAAAGATGAAACAGAAGAGGAGTTGAAAAATAGTTGACGACCAAAATAGGGTGTGTTAGATAGGAATTCACAGGATTGTCCATTGATTTGATTGGAATTCACTAAGCCCGTTTGGGTGCTGGAATACCAAATGCTGGATATGGTGAATTCTGGAAGATGCTACAATTCTGGAAGATACATATCCTGGAATAATTCCAGAATATGGGTTAGCCCCGATTGGTTCACTCGGAAGATGACTGAGAAGATGCATAAATAATTTTAAATCTTTATTTCTTTATTTTTTTGAATATGGTGTGTATATATACACACATAGATGTGTGTATATATATATACACACATAGATGTGTGTATATATATATACACACATAGATGTGTGTATATATATACACACATACACATATATTTATATGCACACATATGTGTATATACATGTGTGTATATATACACACATGTATGTATATACACACACATACACACATGTGTCTACACACACATACACACATATCCACATATTTGTGTGTATATACATATTTACACATCACATATAGACATATACACAAATATGTGTATATATACATACACACATGTGTGTGTACACACACACACACATGTGTGTGTACACACACACACATGTGTGTGTGCATATATACACACATGTGTATATATACACACATGTATATACACACACATGTGTATATATACACACATGTATATACACACACATGTGTATATATACACACATGTATATATATACCCATGTATATATACACATGTATACATACATATGTGTATATATACATGTATATGTACACACGTGTGTACACACACAGATATATATACACACACACACACGTATATATACATGTGTGTGTATATACACACATATATGTGAGTGTATACATACATAGATTTGTAAAGTGCCCAATAAAAGAATTATACATTATACATTATACACTATGTGGATGATGTTGGCCGAATTAATGGGCACTAGCATACCTATTTGGAGGCCATTCCATTCCAATACAACTAAGGTACAATTAGTTGAGCATTTATACAACTATACTATATTATGCAATAATTATTAAATGCAAACAAAGGCCCATATAAACACCTCTTTCTATCCCCGTATTAACATCTCCATTTATCCAGACATCTACCAAATATTACTATAAGAGATAAGAATTCGTTTGTCGCATGGAATGAAAATGTCTTGATTTTTTTATTTTATTTTTAAAACTAAATTAAAACCAATGAAATCTCAATTCTTTATATGGTATTTATTTTTTACATAGTATAAATATGCTCATAGCTTCAAGAAAAGGAAAAGGCTTTTAGAACTAGAATAAAAAGGTTAGAAATTTGATAATAGGATTCTCTTTTATCTTGATGTTATTTATTTAATATTACAATATCAACATTTGTTTTAAGTTTACAGGGTTCATTTAATATTATCTTGAAAACTAGTCTTATTATTATATAGAAGTTATATGTAAATAATATTAATAATTGATGTGAAATAAATTTATATGGAAATATATTCTACCTTTATTTATAATTATATAAGCACAGTTTTTTAAAAATGAATCTTGGAGGTTTTAGTGATTATTTTCATTAGCAAATAAATAATAATTATTTACAATAAAGTATAGGGGTGAAATTGTTAATGATATCATTTATGATTATCAATAAGCTCGCGTGTGTGTGTGTGTGTGTGTGTGTGTGTTAGAGAGAGAGAGAGAGAGAGAGAGAGAGTTGACCCTCGATAACTATTCGGCGTACCCATTGCACACTAAGGTGTGATTGTTAGTCTAAATATCTTATCTAAAGTAACAATAGTCTTGAATTCCTGCCATAGTAACTTTTCCCATCTAATGTTTTCATATGTCAGTCTATCATTGACTGGAGGTAGTTGTCCCAATTTTCCTACCAAAATCATAGATACACCTAAAATATAATTGACAAAAATAATCATTTTGTAAACTATGTATTTTTTATTATATTTTAATTAATTAAAATATATTTTGTATATGAATTAGTTGTTCATCAAGCAAAATTGAAATATTTACCTTGAAAGATTATGTTTGTAGTTTGTGGGAATGGTTGTCAGAGTTGTGAATCTAAATTTTTCAACATGTTCTGACTAATGAAGCTCATTTCATCAATCAAATTTATTTTATATGTTTCATTTCTTCTTGAAAACTCATGAGTCTTGTTCCTTCTAGCTAAGAAAATCTGGTATTGGTATTTTTAGTTTTGAATGAACTGTAGAGGATCCTATATTCAATGTTGTGACTCCTATTGGTGAAAGTAATAGAAGGCGAGAAGGGGAGGGCATTGTAACATTTTCAAGAGATTGACTAATGGCACCAATTAGATATGACTTTCCTATTCCTATCATTCCTTGAATTATCATGAACAATGGCTCTCCATTTTGATTTGTGTGGTAGTGTGCCATAATTATGTCAACTGCCTTTTTTGTTTGTCTCCAAGGGTTGTGTAGCTGATGCATTTGGGCATTTCATCATATATAAGACATCCACGATCCTTAATGTTACTTATGAAATTAATTGTTGCAACAATGTACTCTTCTCCTTGATAATCAGTAGACCATTTTGTGTGTCTATCAATGTCTCTTCTCCCCAACATATCTATTTCTAAACAATGTATATTTTTGCCATGATGCAACCTAGATATAATCTCCCAGAGGTGCTTTGTGGTATTTTTGTGAACATCTTCATTGTCTTCAATTTCAAAATCACTTTGGTTTTCAATATTTTATGAAGTTGTTGTACGTTGAACATGCCAAGGATTGTAATTGAATGACTCACATTTTTCAATGATAGAGTCATCATCGTGACCAATATCTCATTATATGACACAAAATGGCTTGTATAGAAATAACTCTAATAAATAGAAGTCGATTTATTAGCTTGACTCACGTGAAGGAATGGGTATAAACCTAGGAAACACTCTGATAATTGTTGCTTTTTTCCCTTGGCTCCTATTTGTTGTCTCTTCTTCTTTTAGGATTATATATCCATGATATGGTTGGATCAATTAATGTGACACCTTCCATACATAATGGCCTTCTTTTGTACCCATAAATGAAAGATTTTGTTTGTTCTTCATTGTTCTCTTCATCATTTTCATTATTATAGTTACAGGTTTGAACACCTCATGTGAGACATTTAGATGAACATATATTCTACTGCTCTCTACCAATGGAAGTTTTAATAACATATGACATGTTTCCTGAGCCCCAATGTCTCTTTTTATAACTTTCTCAGTTAGAAGCCTCCTATATGCTCATGTAGCTAAATCATTTGGGTTTTCCATGTTGGAGAGGCGCATCAACATTTGGTGGTAAGTTTTTGAGCTTTTCTTAGCTTTTGTTTCACACTTTGCAATGTATCTAATCACTGCATGTTTGGAAATAACAGGTTCCCAATCTATATTCACTCTCAATAACTGTAGTATATGGTGATTATGTGAATTCACTCTATCATCATTTCTTGTTGGCTCAAATTTCTTTTCGTCTATTTCTATGTCTTCTTATAATTTTGACACCCCCCCCCAAGTTTAATGGCGAAGGAGCTTTTATACCATATAAGAAAGTCCTATATTTAGTTTCCTCACTTTTGTATTAAATTTAAGTTTGATATATATATTCTTTGTGATGAAATGATTACCTACAAACCATCCTTCCCCTTTTCTTTCACAGGCATGCACGCTCCTTACTAATTGTGTGTCATTCCACACAATTTAGAATTTCTTCATATTCATAGTCTAGATCCACCTCTGCGAGTTGTCTTGTGTTTTTGAGACATGGATGTTGTTGAAATTTTAGGAACGCCTACAATTAAAAATAAGAAAAAATAGTATATCATCTCTATGACATTACAAATGTATCCAAATATTTATAAACATGCATGTATATTCTATTGGTGAGGATCTTCTCTAGGGTTCCATGCATGAAAAAAAGAATGGAAATATCTTTCAGGACTTTTCCGCTCCTCCTCCTTTGACCAGTCAATATTATCCATATTGGGTCCCCCATTTATCCATATGAATCCATGTACATGCGAGTACCCCCTATGCTAAAACTCAAATCTAGGCCAAAAGTCTTTGACATTCATTCCCTTTTCTAAAATTTATTTTCTGAATATTGATTGTCTCAAATGCATATAATGTGCCACTGTGTGAGGATAGTGAATAAAATTTTGTTTCCACCAATTCTGAGCTTCTTGTGGATTAGTTGGCATTGTTCATGGAATTAATGCATGCAAATCAGTCCAATACATATCAGTTGCACTCAATGTGAAAAATATTGTAGGAGAACCAATTTGATGAAGCATATCTTTCAATTCTGCATGACATTTAGCCCAATATGACCTTATTCCCCTCAATGTTGTCCCAAACTACATCAACCTATCTACCAAATTGGAGTGAGGTGTGTTTTCTATATGTTGGCACAACTCATTGATGGTAATTATCATGTCTTTAAAGCTTCATTGATGGTAATTAGCATGTTCTATATTTTGTGCATGGTGTCTCATTATCATTTTCATCATGAAATAACTGAATCTAGGATGTTTACCAAAACAATGATCCATGTAGCGCAACAAATACTTCACAAATTTATGGAGATGCACCTGCCTCATCCATGGTTCTAACTAGTCATATATGCCATCAGGAAACGGTGTTGGAAATAGCATATCAAGTAATACTGATGTAACGTATTCATTAATGGGAGATGAACCAATACTCAACCAATCTATCAATGACATCGAATTTTCATCAGGTTTATTAACCCATGCACAATTAAGTTCCATTTCCTTTTGGGAATTAGGTGGTCTTGAAGCCATTGATGTTGTGTGAGCTCTATTATATTACCTTCATTTGTCTCTAAGATTGGACCCACAAAAACAATTTCATTTGCGTTTGAATCAAATTCCATATTGATTGTCTTAAATCTACTAAAAATATTTTCATTTGTATTTCTAGGCAGATTGTTGAGAGCATCTTCATTAATTCTAACATCAGATTAAAAATTTTCATGCTCTACTTTGTATTTGAGTTCTTTGTAGATATGATCCCTATTCACAATAAAGTTAGTGTGTTCTATGTTGATCTCTCCTTCAAACAATAATGATTGGCAAACTATCTATTGTATGTGGCAATATATTGGAAATATGTTTTATATTTTATTAAAAACTTATTATGTGTCCTTTATATTTATATTGACCACACGTTGCGTGTGTGACTTGAAGTATGGGGCTAATACGTGCAATTAACATTTCCTCAACTTGAGTCAAGTTTGAAAGCTCCTAAGATTGCGGCCCTGGGTCCATATTTTTTGAAGCTGAGAATCTGTTATTTCCTCTTTCTTGTTGGCATTTTTTACATACTATACCTTCTGAGGTGCGTGACACTTTCATTCCTAGATAACTTTTTTGAGAAATATAACACATACTTGGCATTATAAAGCTATCCAATTGATTTCAAAATTGCATTTAGAATCTGTAGAAATCATGTTGAAGAATTCCATGGATTTTTTAAATTTTCTACATTGCCTTGTGAAACTAAATGGATCCCAAATTGACTTGTATGATGAGGTGTTTCAAGCACACATTCTATTGTTCTTGAATTTTCATTCTGAAGATTTAATTCCATATTTATTGTCAATATTTGATTGTACCTCCCACTTGATTCAAAATCATCTTCACATCTTCCTTCTCTTTGAGAATGAGAGACTTCATCAGATGTTTGCTGATGACTATTGCTATTCCTATTTCCTTGTTCTCTATTTTTAGATTCCAATTCTTGTACCGAAAATTCTGCCCTTCATCTAGCATAATTCTATCTTTGAACTTCATTGCTCCTTCTTTCTTCTTCTCTTTGAGTATCTGCCATTTGTTCTTGTCGTCATCTTCAATATTCTCTCTGGTATTCTCACTGATATGCTCTTCATTGCTCCCTTTGATATTGCTTCCTTTCCTCCTTCAATTGAAAATTCATCGTTGATGGAAATTCATCGTTAACTGATTCATAGCTACAAAAATAAAAAATTTCTCAATTCACGTATTCACATATAATGTTCGATTAGAAAATGAGTTTGGTGTTGAAAAAAATGGGGTGAATGAAAGATAAGTACAAAATTATTTTCAAACCAAACATCTAAGAAATTTAAAACTAATATATTAAGTAAAGTTGGTTTAAAAATTTCAATAAATCTAGTGGCATATTTATAAACATACCAAATACCAAACTTGTATTTATAAACATGTTTTCAATTTATTTAACATAAAAGAAAAAGAACATAGGTCCTTCAAAGTTGATAAGTTCAATACATGAATTCCTCAAAATTGATAACTTCAATTTATAAGACTCGTTAAATTGTACTATAGCAAGATTTTATTATAGTGGTGCAAAAACATGTGGAATTCATCAATGATGAGAATGTTATTTTCACCCTCATTTTATTCCTCATCATAACGCGTGTCTTTCATAAATTCACAGAACCCAAATGCTTTCCTCCATGTCTCATGAATTTCCCTTGTATACTCTTGCATTTGTAGGATTTTAAAATCTTCAACACCTCCAACATTTAATCTTGCAGTATGAATTTCATTGACCATTTTTCTAGAACACTCTAAAATGACTCTTACCAATTTATCCAAATATGTTTCAACATTTTCATTTGATTGTATAGAGTCATCTAGAAGTAGTGAGCTAGCGATAGTGATTCCTGATTTATTTTCTTCAACATCCATATATAATTATTTTCTGATAATTATAAAATTATGAAGAAAAGGCTCAGTATAGTAGAATGATAAAACTCAAGCTATGCATTAACAACAAGAAAATGAAATTTAAAAAGAAAAAATAAATTTATTAAAAGATGATACATATTATATATTCCATTGACAAAAATACACTCATAGTAGAGCATTTACTTAAATAGGCAATAAAGCTCATATTACATTGACAAAAATACTCATAGTTGAGCATTTACTTAAATAGGCAATAAAGTTGGAGCTGCAAATTAGGTAAATATTGTAGAAAAAGAAGTTGAAGTATTGACAATATCTTGGCACCTCCAACATTTAATCTTGCGTTATGAATTTTATTGGCAATTTCTCTACAACACTCTAAAATGTTTCTTCCCAATTTATCCAAATATGTTTCAACATTTCCATTTGATTGTATAGAGTCATCTTGAAGTAGTGGGCTGGCAATAGTAATTTATGATTCATTTTTTTCAACATCCATATTCAATTATTTTATGATAATAAAAAAAGTTGAAGAAAAGGGTCAGTATCTTAGAATGATGAGAATCAAGTTATGCGTTAACGAAAAGAAAATGATATTTTAAAACAAAATAGGTTTGCTAGAATATGATACACATTACATATTGTATTGACAAAACCACACCCATAGTAGAGCATTTACATAAACATGCAATAAAGTTGGAGTTTTAAATTAGGTAGAGGTTGCAGGCGAAGAAGTTGAAGCACTGACATTATCTTTTGGAGACTCCTATTATAAACTGGATGTAGATTTTGAATGTATAATAGGTGCTAGGAATATGCATATATAAAAAGATGAGTGCTTTGAAGATTTCAAGATCTTGGTTTTTATATGTTGGCCCAAGTCTGCACTATGAGCTTTCAGGGCATGCATAAAAGCTGGTTGAGAATTATTAATGACAGTCATTTGTAGAGCATTGTAAATACAAAAAGCTACATCACATTCTGTTAGCATTTCACAGGAGAATAGACCCCTAACAAGAGCATTGCCCTTAGTTGAATCATAGGCACCAATAACTGCATTGTAACCAGATGATGGAAGAAAATAATCTTTAATATAGGCATGTGCCAACTTCTCCACAAATTCTGAATTGTGGACTATGTCCACGCAGTTCGACAAGAAGCATGATACTACAACAGAATAATAGATCTCATTTGAACCATTGTTCATAAAATGTTCACCTAATATGACTCGGAAGGATAGTTCAACACATGGACACTGAATAGAGAAAATGAATGCTAATGTTGTTGAATCAATTGGCCCTATAATTGGGCAATCCCATTCTGGTCATGGGATGTAGATAAATTTATTTATAGTCACCTTGTACATTCTAAAAGGGTTTAGAGATCAATATATAGTTAAGAGAAATTCAAGCAATATAAATTTATAAAAATGAAATCAATAAAATGTACTATGCATGTTTTGTCCTATGTATACAAATAGAAAAGTTGACCTTTATGCAAAACAAAGATGAATGCGTGCAATACTATTTGGAAGATTAACAATTATAATGGAAATTGAAGCATCAATTCATTTGGTGGCATTTCCCTCCAAATAAAAGTTTTAAAAATGCAGACAAAAATTATATTAAATGCAGTTGGTGGCATTGCCTTCGAGATATTAATATTGAACAAAAATTTGATTAAATGCAAATGGCAACATTGCCTTACATATATTAAATATTGAATGAAAAATATACAACCAATAAATTTTATATGATTTAAATGATTTAAAACACAATCAACTTTATCAAGATATGTAGAAAATGCAAAGTCGTCATATTTAAGTAGCTCTCCCTTAAATATTAAAATTAATAAATCCAACAAAAAACTTAAAATATATTGACATTGTTAAATTAATTTAAAATAATATATAATAATTTAAACTGAAAAACTATCGAATATTTAAATTTAGATTAAATATATTAAACAATAATTAAAATGCTAATTCCAATGCTAATTAATCCTTGACCCTAAACTTATTTCAACCCCAATTCTTACCCTAAACCTTAATTTTACCCCAACCCTAATTCAAATGAGAACCCTAATTTTTGCTATATTTGTAACTACATCATAACCATAACACTGATTCAACCTTATCATTAACCCAAATATATTCTCCTAATTGAACCCTAATATAGCATTAACCGTAAACCCAATTTAACTCTACCCCTAATAGAAGATCAACCCTATTACTATTCAAACCATAATTTTAATTTTATTTTACCTTAATCTAAGAGGGTTTTTAAGTTTCATCAACTCTTCGCTTTCATTGCTTAGCATTTTTCTTCAACAAACTTCCAAAATCCCTACCTCATTTCATGAGTAATATTCTTTTCCTAGTTTTAGACCATAAAATAAATTAAAAATAACTTCTAAAAATAAAAGATAAATATAAAAAAATAATTTAAGAAAAATTTATAAATGTTTTGTTTTATATTTATTATATATTTTATTCTATATTTAAAAAAAACTTTTGAAAAGAACTACTTAGTAAAATAAAAAAACTTATCTACTAATTATTTTTTCTATTCTATTAAAAAAATTCTAAAATAGAAGACATTATATAAAAAACATTATTACTTAGAGAAATAAAAAAGAATTTATATAATAACTAATTATATGTTTTATTTTATTTCTACCTACAGTAATAATGACCAAATATTTAAAAAAATTAAGGATAGCATAGTTGAGTTTCAATTGATTTTCTTTGCTTCATTAAGAAATAGAGAAATAGAAACGACAAAAAGAGTGAATTGTGAGTCTTTCCATTTTTCCAACAAAAAAACTGCAATTTGAACTAGATTTTACTCGTTGATGTGTTGTCTATTGTCGCTCGTTGAGTTAACTAGACATTAAAAGCAGTTGAATATGCAATTAAATCCATCATTATTATTAAGTGCTAACTTTTTACTTATCTATTTTAAGATTTTAAAATAAAGGTGTGTATTTTTATTTCCTACTATTTCGGAAGAGTTTTAGAGAGTTGCCTATTTTAAAAAGCTTTTTTGATTGCACAAAGTATGACACAGTTGTAGGTGATGTTTCAATTCAAGGAAACCACAAAAAAATTGTTGATTTCACACAACCTTTCACGCTAACGGGTTCAATGATGGTAGCTTGCACGACCATAAAGGAGGAAGCAAATGACACTTGGGTATTTTTACAGCCATTTATTGGAGGACTATGGGCCACAACGGTGGCATTTGTTTTATATATAGGGTTTGTGGTATGGCTCCTAGAGCATAAAATAAATCCAGACTTTAGAGTAAGTCCCATTACACAAGTGATCACTCTGCTTTTGTATCGTGTTTTCTAACTTCTTTTCTTGATCAAATTTTTCACTTATTTATAATGGCTTCATTTACATCTTGATCTTTAAGAAGGGATATATTTAGCTTGAAAGTGTTGTTTTCCTATGATTCATGTCACTTGATTGACCCTCTTTGAATCCTACTACAACTAAAATGGGTGAGTGATCAGGGATGCTGGCCAAATTCACTTGCACAAGATAACTACTAGGGGCAGAAGGAGCAATAAAGGCAGAGGATTCAAAATAAACCCTATCTAATCTGAAAAAAAATACTGTTAATTCTCTCTCTCTCTCTCTCTCT
>MU224422.1:2260231-2274505 GCA_018584345.1 Thuja plicata
TATATATATATATATAATCATTATCAACATAAATCTTGCAAATACCAATTGGTTTATCTTTATTTTTAAACATCACCCATTGAGCCCTCTGGCAAGGGGGTACACCTTCCTCCACCATTTTGTCAGCCCAATGTGGACTAATTATTAATTAGGAATCCAATACCACCTTTCCCCTTGTCATGGTTTGTATACAAACAAGTAGCTTTGTCCCAAATAAACTTTAGGGTGTTAAATGCATGATACCCTACTACCTTAATGTCTTGTAAACAAATTATATCTTTGTTGTGAATGTTATTGCACCATTTTCTGACTATATATTTTCTATTGGGCATTTCAAGCCCTTAGATATTCCAGCTATGAATGTTCATTATTATGAAAATATTATTGATTAGGAGAGGATTTCTTGTTCTTATAAAGCCTATTGAAACACTCGGGTATCTCTGAGTGAGCATGATTATTGTCCATCTCCTTTCTTCTAGAGAGGTAATTCCTTGCAACCAATTTCCTCTTTTTCATAGCACTTGTGCTTAGAACTTCTATGAAGTTTCCTTCTTCTTCAACCACCATGTCACCTGAAGACATAAAAGGAATAATATGTTTATCATTATTTTCAATTTCTAAGGGATTAGACATAGTTGAGGAAATGTTCTATTCCAGGGAGGCTTGTTTGAGTGTCCTTGCATTCTTTGTTTTTCCTTTAATACTATCTGTAATGACCTAAAAATGGTCATCTAAACCCTAGACACCCAATCTCGATCTCCTATCAAGAAAACCCTAATCTTGATCATCCTAAGTCCTAACCATAAAGACAACTCATCATCTTCAGGCTGATCTGACCTAAACCCTAGGTCCTAATCTATCATCGCACTTAATTAATTAATTAATTCCTAAAATACAAAGCATTGGCAAATAAACCTTAGGTTATTTATTTATTTAATATCTCAATATATTGATTAAATAAATTGCTAAATTGTCAATTAAATTCAAAATAGAATTAAATTAATAAAGTTGAGTTAAAATACATTTAAATTTATTTAAATATTTAAAAGTGCATTTTATGTCATCATTTCAATTGATTGAACATCTAAATAGAAACAAATCTATTTTGTTCAGTTAACTAATTCTTTTATATTTATCATTTTGGAAACAATCCAATTAACTAAAAACTGGGTTTAGAAGTTTCCTAAATGACTTATCAGTCAGTTCAGTTAACCGACTCTCTCAACCAATCATCTTTTGTGCACGTGGATTGTGCTTCTTCAAATCAAATTTTGTCCTCTTCAACTTTCAATCTCGATCGTCGATTTGAGAGAAGTTTTCTATTAAAGTGAGCTTCATTTCCTCACAAAAGATCCAAAATTTTGAAATATTGTTATTCTACACGTTTTCTTACTTTACGCATTTTGAATATTTGAGCATTTAGCAATTAGCATTTGCATGTCTATTTGATTTCAAAGCATTTGTATCAATCTAGAAGTACACGTTTCAATTTGGGTTGTTAAAATCTATCATAGCTAATCTTTGGATTAATTGTCTTGCATTTACATCTCATCTAGCTTAGATCAAATCATTTAAAATCCTTCATTTAGAACAGGTCTATAGTCACTGGGTTTGCGATGACCTGAGAACAAACCTACACTCCTGCCTACTAGAAGGCAATAAGTCAACTTCAGCTAATTTCTTGTTCTTTTCTTAGTTTCATGCTTTCATAGATTAGCCACACAATTACTTATTAAAGTGGGTGTCACATATAACAAGAGCACAATTTCACACGCACACTACCCAGGGCTATTTGTTGTGCATTTTTCTAACATGACTATTCCCCCTTATTACAGTTGTGACCTAGGGTATCATTACCTGATTGACAACTAGATATGGAACTATTAGGGTTACTGTTGTTAGTAGGGAAGACGTCAAAGTCTTCCTCAAATAAAGAATTAGACAGAGATAAATTTCCCTCAGCCTTATCAAGCTTATTTTCCACATTTCGTGCTCTTTATTAATGATTGCGTTCACATTACCAGTATTTGTACTTACATCAAGAGATGACCTTGTATTCATTACTGTGATAAAGTCATTATTTTTTTTGTTACAATCTTCTTTATTCAAGTTCTCTAAATGTTCTTGATGGACACCTCAAAAGTTTTATGGATATTCTTGAGAGAAAGGCATTCTCTTCAGATATGTCCATTTAATGTACAGTGAACACAAGCTCCTAGATTGCCTAAAAGGGTAGTTTCCCAGGAAAATGTTTCTCCTTCAACTTCCAATGAAATAACATCCAGGAAATCAACCTCTGGCTCAAGAGAAACAAGAAACCTAGAATTGAGATGAGGAAGGGTCACCCTAGAATCTTCAACTTGCAAAAATGAGCCCAGTGGCTTTAAAATTTGTGGAATGAAAGGCCAAAATTCTGGCTAAACATTAATAATTTCAATCCAATGTGGAGAAGATCTAGCCACAATTTTCTCAAATTTGTCATTTGGAGACCACTGGAATGCCCTAAATAGGCTTTGCCCCACATTCCAAAAATATTTTTTTAGAACCCTCTCCTACATATTATGGTTTTTCAAAAACACCACAAACAATCCTCTTTGGATCATACAACTGAACTTAACAAAAATTCCTAATTTGTTCCACAAACATTATTGAACCAATCATCAAGAAACTTTCTAGCAGGAAAAAAATTATTTTGCATACAAACAAAGAAAATAGGGCCACATTTCTCAAATGGGATTGTTCTGATCGAATGACCCTTCCCAAATTTGGCATTCAAAATTGTTCCCCTGTTGAAAAATAGGACCATTTGGTTGAAGTTTGGAGAAAAATGTTTCAAATAATTGGTCAAAGAAGACCTTAGATAGAAGAGAAAAAGAGGCTAGATGTCAAAGGAACCTAAATGATTTAGAAGGCCAACTTCAAATAAAGGGGCAGGATGTTGAGCTGGAGCAAAAAATGATTCTTGCAAAACATAACTGAGGAAAGTTCAAAATTACCAGATTCAAGGGCAAAGAGTAAGAGCCAAGATGAACTGGCTCAAAGAAGGAGATAAGGGTACCATGCATTTTTAAACATTATAAGGGCTAAGTGAAAAAGGGAACTCATTGAGGAAATTAAAAGAGGGTGGATGGTCTAGTGATAGTAAAGAAATCCTAGCAACATTCCACAAATTCTATAAGGAGTTATTTTCTTCTGAACACGAGGATAATAATCAGAGAGTTAAAATGTGCTAATTTGATACCAAAAAGAGTGACGACAAAAGATGCAAAGATGTTGAATAAGAATATTCAACTTATTGAAATTGAGGATGTCATTAGAGCCATGGCCAATAGAAAGTCCTCGGGACTTGATGGTCTCCCAATAGAATTATACAAACAAAACATTGACTAGATCAGTTTAGAGTTGCTAGAGTTGTATGAAGATGCTTTAGAAAATGGAAAATTAGGGGATAAAATCAACAGAGGTGTTATTAAGTTGTTACCCAAAAGTGGTGACAAAACCCAAGTGAGGAATTGGAGAACCATTACCATTCTTAATCTCTCTTACAAAATTATTGCAAAAGTATTGGCAAAAAGGATAGTAAACATCTTGAATTCCATTATATCAGTGACTCAAACATGTTTCATTAAGGGCAGATACATCCTAAAAATTTAATAATCAGTTGGGAGGCAATGAACTGGGCCAAATATGATGGACAAAATGTAAGTATGATTCTTCTTGATTTTGAAAAGGCATACGATAGAGTGGAGTGACCATTTCTCATTAGTATGTTACAAGCTTTTGGATTCCCCGATTCTTACTGCAAAGGGATTTCTATCCTCTTCAAAGAATCTTCCAAAGTTATAGAGGTAAATGGAGAAATCTCTGAGCTTATTCCCCTTGGCAGATCTATTAGGCAAGGTAGTCAAATTTCTCTAGAATTATTTGTAATAGTAGCAAATGTATTGTTCTTTATTTTGAGATCTTCTAAACTGGGCCTCCCTGTCAAAGGCATTTCCCTACCTAATAGTGAAGTTTTGATTAACGCCCAATTTGTTGATGATACTTCTTTGTTTCTTGAAATTTCCATTGAAAAGTTTGATAATGTGTTGAATAGGTTGCAATTCTTCTGTAAAGCCTTAGGATCCAAGATAGTACCCCATAAATTTATTATGATTGGTTGGGATGAAACAACCACGAATGGGATTTTGCAGAGGGGATGTCAATGGAATGGACCTAATACTATCATTAGATACTTGGAAATTCCTTTTGTTGTGGATCCTTCAAGTAGAGACATGTGGAAATGGATTTATGAGAAAATTGAAAGGAAACATACCAAATGGTAGACTCGTATGCTCTATTTGGCTAGGAGAGTGAAAGTTGTTTAGAAAGTATTATCATCACATGTTATTTAGTATGCCTCTTCTTGGATATTTGCCAACTATCAAACTAGAAAATTAGAAAGAGTACTAAGAGATTTATTATAGTTTCATGGACTAGGGAACAATACGATACATTGTGTGAATTGGGATTGGTGTTGCATACCATGAAATATGGGGGGATTGGGACTTAGAGATCTAAGATCTCATGGGATAGCTTTGGAATCCAAATGGGTATTCAAGAGCTTAAAAGGAAATGAACCATGGAAAGTATTAATCATAAATAATATTAGCATATCGAAAATCAAGAAAGGAAGACAATGGAAAAATGTTCCTCTCATTGCCATTGTACTAGGGCAGTTTGATTTGAATATTTTTGGGTCCAGTGTGTTTATCTCAATATGGAAAGCTTGGATGCAGGTGAGGTCAATTCTCTATTCCAAGAATGTTGTTGGAGGCTATCCATCATATTCTGTTATTGAAAAATCTATTTGGTGAGGCATCTATAATATTAATCGCAAACCACTTGCACTAACATAAATTTGTTTAGCCAAAATTTGGAAATCTAGAGGTGTCTCCTATATTAGTGACTTACCGATTAACAACCGACTAGGGAAATGGGAGTACTTTAAAGAGAAATGTGATTTACTAGTAACACAAAAGAAAACATATACATTGATTGCTAAAGCCACTGGACTTTTTTTCCTAGGTAAAATCCTTAACTGTGATCAATTCCTTCAGTAGTTGAAATGGTTAGATGACAAGTTGTTTTTTGATGTTTCTAGAAAAATATCTATAATATGTTGAAAGATGATAACTCCATTTTTGAAAGGATAAATCAAAGTTGGAACCTTAGTTGGTCAAACTCTAGATGACATCTTATGTTTGACTTGTTTTGGCATTACCCTGTGGAACCAAAAAAAGTTTGTTTTAGATGGGTGTTGTTGCTAAAAAAGCTTGATGTAGTGTATGTGTTGTCTTCAGTTAGTATCCAATTAGTTGTTTTGTTCGTGGTTATTTTGAATATTTGAACATATATTTTTTGAATGTAGCCATGCTAGGAAGACTTGGTCTATTTTTCTTGGTAGTCTAGTTGTATGGAACAATAGGCATGGTCTATCTTAGCATGAAGTCTTAGCTGGTTTTGTTGAACCTTTTGGTTTCAAAATGAATAAATTTTGGTTTGTTCTAACTCTGGAAGTATTGTGGTTTCTTTGGAAGAGGATAAATGAATATGTATTCCAAAACACAAGGAGGGTGCTTACTGAGTTTGATTATAAACTCACTCATTTTTCATTATATCTCAGGCATTCATTGTGTTGGAAGTACCTAAAGGCAGATACATGATACTGGTTCAAAAAGGAGCCATGATCCTTTACAAAGAAGATATCTTGGTTGCACACTACTTTGATACTTGCTCAGATATGCTTGATAAGGAGGAATTGGAGAGCCCGAAATAGTTCACGAAGGAGAAGAAGATAGACATTGAAAATGAAAACATGTTGATCAAGGAAAAAAGAGAAACCAATGGTCCTAGTTGGGAGAACACAGTGAACATCCAGCCAATAGTTGATCCACCTCTTGGAGTGCCCTTTGATATGGATAAAGCAAAATGCAACAATAATGTGATAGGACAGTGGGGTTAAGTTTTTTGAAAAATCCTAATAGCTCTCTATTTTTGTTTTGTAAAAAAAAGTACATGTATAAGCTATGTAAATCCCAGATGAAGCATAAACATTATGCTAGAATTACTGTAGGTATGTAGTATAGAATGGCATATGACTATCTCAATATAGCTCATTTTTTTTTATGCTACTACCATAGCTATAATGCTTTTGTTGTGATCAACTTTATAAACTATTTTATTATTAAAAAAAAATCCACTTCTTTTGTTTCTAACTCATTTCCCTATGGAATTGTATATTTACATTAAAAACCAACATATTTTGGGATCAAAAGTTCCAAATCCAACCAAATCTCCAACATGGTTTGAAAATCCTCGAAATACCCAACATCATATTTTGTACTTAATACACAAGTGAAGTAGAAGAAAAATGGCTTCACGTATCATGGTGGAATTGGCAGGTCTGCCAAACATCTTCGACAAAAGAATTAGAAGAAACACATCAGCATGTTGTTTCATTCTTAATGCTTGCATTATCATCTCTTCTTGATGCATTATTTGGGCTTCCTTTCCAAAGGAAGACATGTGAAAATGATGCAAACATTGATTCTATGGGCACAAGTATTGGTTCGGGAAGTAACATGGATGTTCAAGCTTCAGATTACCTTATGTTTCAAGCATGTGGTTTTCTAATACCACAACTACCACCAACCTTTCCCATTCACTTCTATGCATAAGCAAATTGAATAATTAAATATTGTTGGTGGCTCACATGTGTGACAAAGTTGTCAATGGAATTGATGGTTTCTATGAAGTTTCCTACCATGAATAGACTATGTGTGCTACCAATCAATAAAACTGAATGAATTGAATCATAAAAGTGGCACAAAGATTGATCAAGCCTGCCTTCTTGAACACCTCGAGATTGTATTATGAAGATTGAGGTCCCTCTCAAAGGAGGTCATGCAGGTGGGCAATGTAATGTGATTGAAATCAACCTAGATTAAAAACACCAATGGGGGAGGATAAGGATGATCAACATTTAAATCAGACTCTTTCAAAGGTTATAGATTTGACACACAAGAAACAATATAACAATAAAACAATATACAAAAGCATGTGGATCTGAATAGTGGATCTTCATTAGATATCATACATTATGATTTGCGCAATGATGGTGGTAAATATGTGTCTTTCTTGCAGACGAAAGTTGACAAATGTTTGACTTCAACAACGAAACCTGCATAGAAATTTAATGAAAAGGTCATACATAATTAAAAACTATAATCTGTAATTAAAGCTAACATGAAATAGAAAATGAAGAAAACCAAACCTGTAGAAAACTGTAAGGACTGCGAAATCCACAAATGCCACATAAGCACAAAAAGACAAATATTCCCAAATGTTGATTCAATAGTCATAGACGGTCAATCGCTATGGACTGGTCAACATAAAAACTCAGGATATAGAAATAAAATACACATAATCTCTAAATTTCTATTTCAATTATTCGACATAACACAAAAGGTAATATACACAAAAGAAATTGACCATTCTGTCGAAACTTTAACATTTCCATAATCAGTAAAATTGCAATGTTCAATATTAGGATGCTGACTAACTCATCATGCACCCTTACATCATAAATAGGATTATTCATATATGCAACATGTTCAAGACCAAAAGGTTGATTTAAACAATATCCAAGATGCCATCGGACAACTGTACATCTGCATGCTCCAGTCTCCTAAGCCATCGGACACTTGTCCATCTGCAAATCTCGAGACAGGAGTGTGGTTCAGGGGTTTAATCCACCCAACCATAGAGTGGTTAGCTCCCCTAGGGCTCATCCTAAATGAAGAGCGCACCGACCTTGCCCAAGAAGTCTACCCCTCGGCACTAATGGATTGGAAGGAATCTGGTGTGTCTGTGAAACTAACTACTTTCCACATATGTCTAAGTAGAACTAATCACAGATTACAGGAAGATGAAACATAAATAACCAATACATTTAAGAAAACATGTGTTTCCATAGCTTTGGCCAAAGCGTAAATGACCAGACTTCTACTGGCAGGTAATGAACAAAATTATTTTACCCTTTCCTGGTATTCCACATACTACACCTTCCTTTACATTTCCAAAATTTCAATAAAAATCGTAAAAACTACACCACAAGCAGGGATACAACATAAAAACAAAAATATGCTTTCCATACTGTCTATTTAGTTATGAGAAAATAAATCAACAAACAAAATCCTATTTAGGAATAGTAGGAAATTTTTGTCACACTTGAGTATAATTCTCCGTGCTGAATAGAAAGTAAACTTATGTTCATCGTAAGGAAAAACTTAGTCTTCAGTTCATTCATCATTTCAATTCTAATTCTAATTCTAATTTTGATTGTCCTGATCATTGAGCTGATATGAAAACCTGATATGAAAATCCTGATATGAAACTCCCGATATGAAATCCTGATATGGAATGCCGATATGAAACCCTGATATGGAATGCCGATATGAAACCCTGATATGATACTTTGATATGATACTTTGATATGAAATCCGATATGAAACTTGATATGAAAATCTGATATGGAACTCGATATGGAACCCAGCTGATTAAGTTTGAAATTTTAATGCCCTAGATTGGATATGAAATTGATGCATAATCCCCGTTTGATGGTATGATGATGCCCCCTCAGAAATGGAATCATCTTGATCGTAGGTAAGAGATTTGTGATGAAGAAAGTGAATAAGATAGATCAAAGATGATAACATTTCAGATAAATGATGTGAACAGATGTCGAATAAATGCCCCAGTGAGCAGAATAAGTGAATTAGGATTGACTGAGTCAAAAATCTCATAAAATAGGTTAAAATAGCTTAAATAGGTTGAAAAACCTAAAATTACTATTCATTTTCACTTTTCACTTTTGAGATTTTGCTCTGAGCTTCTGACGACTGATAGCGATGGTGGTCCTGATTCGAGAGCACAGATTTGAGCGAGCGCATCGATATCAGAGACCACCTGATTATGGGCTTCCGGTGAGTGGTTCTAACCTTCTTAGTGCATTTATTGCTTTGAAAAATCACATTTATTGCATCTTTTACTGCTTTTTAGAATAATTTTTAGCCAAATACCGCGTAGGATAGATTAAGTGTCGCATAGGCATGCCAAAATCCGCGTCCGCACTACGAAGAGCCGTGTACATGCAATCCTTAGCCATGTAGGAGATAGGGCTAAAATGCATCCAAAAATAGGGTATATGCCACCTAAAAGCCCATTTTTTAAAAGCTGCATATGAGGATCAAAAAGCCGCGTAGGCTGATAAAAAGCCACCTAAAAGGTAAAGCGTCGCCTCTGCATGGTATAGAGCCGCTTTTGAAGATTTAAAAGCTGCCTAGCTTTAAAAGCCGCGTACACTTAGTTAAGTGCCACCTATCAGAAAGATGAAAATTGAACTCAATTCGATTAATCATCCAAATGACTTAAGTAGGTTCCAAGCTAGAAAATGTTCATCCAGAATGTCACATAGTGTTTAGGATGATAGAAAAGTCATAATGATGAATGTTTGATAGGTCAATCAGGTATGATTAAAAATGATTACAAATTGTCCTTATGTCTCACGATTTAGAGGTTAGGAGCAATAAGTTGATATGCTCAAGTTAGAGCAAAGATAGATTTAATTTTTTGTGATTGACTTAGAATGGTTCATCAAGAGAAAAACTAACATGATGCACTTTGTTTCAAAATTTAGGAGCATTACCACAAGTTGCGGGTGCGAGGAGTCGCGATGTGGATCTTTGATTTGGTAGACGAGCTGACGCCACTGGAGCGGTGTACCATTGAGACTTGCGGTCTCAATTTTCTATTAGATCTCCCTCAGTTTCAGCTGAACCGAGGTTTACTGACAGCTATGGTAGAGCGTTGGCACTCTGACCATAACACCTTCCATCTACCTCTCGGCGAGATGATGATTACGCCAGAGGATGTATATCAACTTTTGAGGATCCTGACTCATCAAGAGAGGGTATATTATGATTCTATTTATGACAGTAGTGTATGTAGATGGGTGTGTGGAGATAACACCATAGTAGATGATTGTATCACTTGGGCGTAGTTTACTTCATTCCCTACCCTACCAACATTATTAGGAGCTGTGATAGGAGGGTTATTGCTGCCAGATAGGTAAGGACGTGGTTTTGCGGTCAGATGAGGCCAGATTATTGAGGACTTGATTGCGCATCCTCAGAGGATGGATTGGGGTTCCTGTGTGCTAGCACATTTATATCATGATTTGCACGAGATTGTTTATTAGCGCAGTGCAGTGATTTCTGTAGGTGCAGTGTTACTACAGTTATGGACATGGGATCATATCCCTATCACGAGGCCAGTGTTAGCACGGATCTAGGCTCAGGGTTACCCATATGCATTTTTATATGATGGCATGATTGTCCAGCATCGTCTGGGCAAGGTGGATTATTGGAGATGCACGATCGATGATATTGATCAGGTGGTATGGAGACCATACTTGTAGTGCGAGAGGTGGAGAGAGGATGATGATGAGTTACCATACATGTTTTCACCTCACTGGTTGATAGGCCGGTCCTCTTTGGTGATCGAGAGATTTTTCTTTGGCAGAGTATTACGCCAGTTTGGTCGGATGCAGGACATGCCACTGGGTATGGCCTTATATGCCAGGGTGCAGGCAGAGAGATTGATGTGGGGTGCACAGGTTGACTATCAGTCAACCTATCTTCAGATAGATCAGCTGGGATTCAGAGTTTGGTATTTACAACCACAGGTTGCTGATGTAGGGATGTCCACAAAGTATAGAGAGTGGTTTATGCGACATCGGTTTATGAGGTTTATAGATCCAATAGAGCCTATCCCAGATGTTGATGAGATTTCTGAGGATGATGGAGATGGAGATGATGGTGATGCTGGAGGTAGACCACGTCAACTTAGAGTGCAGAGACCTCCTAGAGTGCCATGGGTTCAGAGAGTAGGCCCTCGGATGAGAGGTGGCCATGTGAGAGGTCGAGGTGGTGGCTTCAGAAAGCCTAGGCAGAGAGTAGCAGTGGCACAGGGACCTCAGGGTCAGGCTCCTTTGAGAGTAGATGCCGATTGGGCTAGGCAGAGGTGTAGACGGGTTCAGGATGCTAGACAAATTCCTGGGCAGATACCACAGGTTGATCCACAGGTTCCTTTAGCTCCACAGGCACCACAGGGTCCTCCAATAGCACAGGCTCCAGTTATAGATCAGATAGTGCATGATGTGTAGGGGTTATAGGATGGTATGATGACAGTGACAGCCAGATTAGATCAGGTCACTACTATGCTGCAGTAATTTTTGGCCACTCTGGCTCAGCTATCGACCATTGTGAACACTAGTCAGGCACCTCCTAGTATGCAGGATAGAGTAGATGATAGAGGTTCTAATGGCGCAGGTGGGTCAGGCACAGGTTTGGATGGATTAGGTGCCCCTACTGGGTCATGAGACAAATATGGACCCAAGATTGTGTATCATATGTATTTGTAGATCTGGAATTTGATGTACTATTGATGTATCATTATTATTGATGTATCGTTGATGTACCTTTGATGTTCGGATTATGCTCTAGACATTTGATGGACTTTTATCTGATGATGATCTTTGATTTCTCCTTTGATGATGTTTATGCAATTTCCTTTGATGCATGTCTATATGTTTCTATGATGCAATTATTTCTATTGTACAATGGATGCAAAAATTCCTTAGAGTAGGACATAGATAAATGGATGCAAATGATGTGGATGCAATTTTATCGCTATATGTTTTGTTGATTTAATAATGTATGGATTATGCAATGCAAATGAAGACAATACTTAGTGCTTAGGATAAATGAAATGCATCTATCTTTTTGTATTTTTGAATGTATGCAATTTACTTTATGATATGCAGTTCTAAATGATGAGATGGATAATGGTTAATGAATAATTAATCTTTTCTTTTCTTTTCTGAATGTATAATGATTAATGATTATTAATGCAAAGGATAATCTAATTTTGTGAATGACTGTGAAATCCATAAGATTTGATGAAACGCTATCAACCCTTTGTCTACCCCCTTGAACTTGGAAAGATACTAGAAAGACAGGCCATTTTTAGAATTTAAGCATTGGAGAGCTAAGCAAGAGCAACATGCAATTAGTCTAACATGAATGCAACTTAAATTTAACATGCAATGCAACTTAATCTAACATGCAATGCAATGCAACTAATTTTCCTTGAGGTTTGCGAAAGGAATGCAAACTGAGATATATTTTAATCATAGAGCGTTGTGGAACTAGGAGTTGATACAATCCTTACTGGTGCCACTGCAACCATAAGAATATGAATATGACTTTCTCACGTGTGGTAACCCCTTCTTACGAAACCAAGTACAACCCTCACTAGTTGGGCGACCAACTATGGGAGTATGAATACCGGTTTAATTGAATTCAATGTTGCAAGTGGATGTTGGTATTAAGATATGGAAAATCCAAATAACCAAGGTATCCTTTTGCGTAAACAAACAAAGGTTAACCCTTCATCTTATATGAATGTCCTCTATGGTTCTTTGATGACCATGTCTTTAGACTAATTCACACGAGTTAAAGAATCTTCCTCAAAACAGTCACTCAGAAGCTCAAGAAAACATCACGTCTCTTATCATTTCCAATCTAGTCGAAACATCATGGATTAGCTAAAAAGACATGACTCGAAAAGTTAATGAAAAACTCACCAAAATTCCAAGTGTTTGTGAAATGTATCAATATTTTCAAATAAGAATTCCAGACAATCTGATCAGTTAAAGTGTGTCAAATTTTAATCCTGATAAAATAAGTCAAATGATGTTCAAGGATTATGTTATGCGATCAAACTGTGTTTGGTTTGAACAATGATAGTTATCAAAGGTTCGAAATGTCTCTCTTCTGAATCTGAAAAATCTGCGTCTGACGGGTGACCAAAATGTTGTACTATTGAATCCGATTGGTATCAAAATCTATGATGTTTTCCCCCAAGTGATAAATATGACCAATGTGATACTTAGGGCAACTAAACCTAGCATGCAAGAAAATGCAGCTCTGGGACTCTGAGGGCAATGCACGAATGACAGATGCAATGAGGAGATATGGACAAATGAGATGAGGAAACTGCAATATGTAC
Source organism: Thuja plicata (assembly GCA_018584345.1). NCBI lineage: Eukaryota > Viridiplantae > Streptophyta > Pinopsida > Cupressales > Cupressaceae > Thuja > Thuja plicata. The sequence goes on from MU224422.1 coordinate 2,273,405, forward strand.
AAATGCAAATAAGAAACACCTAAGGGACAAAAGGTGCCTGTGTCCAGGTTTTCACCTCTTGAGATTATTGCTCTTTTTTCTCTTTTTTGCTTTTTTTTGCTACCAAGGTGCCTATTGCTAGGTTTTCACCAAGGCACTTTTTTTTCTTTTTCAAATGTTTTTGGCTTTTTTTATTTTTCCATTTGTTTTTGTATTTTTGAATTTTCTCATGTACAAGGGTGATTCTTGACTCATATGATACTCTTCAACTTATACTCTTAATTCTGATACTTTGTTCTCTAAATCAAGTGTGGAACCTCTTAAGATGAATGCTATTGATAGGTTCTAGCAATTCATCACCATCACAATCAGCCAATCTACAGGTCCCTATCCCAAATGAAGAAGCAATGACAAAAGGCCCAAGCCAATTTTCTTCCCACTTTCCTTTCTTTTCTCGATCAGCCTGATTTTTGGGATTTTCTCTCAACACTAGATCTCCTATTTGAAAGTTTCTTGGCTTGACATGTTTGTTATAGTTCTTGGAAATGCGATTCTGATACACTTTCAAATGATCATAAGCTTGAGTCTGATGTTCCTCCAATAATTCCAATTATTGAAGGTGGGCCACTCTATAATCCTCATCCGTTATCAATCCATGCAATGAAACTCTGAGGGTTGGTATTTCAACTTCTAAAGGGAGAACAGCTTCAGCCCCATAAACCAAAGAAAAAGGTGTAGCTCCTATTGGGGTTCGAATACTAGTCCTATAGGCCCATAATGTTGGATTGATTTAAAGATGCCAATCCTTTCCAGATTTTCCAACTGATCTCTTGAGAATTTTAAGGATGTTCTTGTTGGTTGCTTATGCTTGTCCATTACCTTGGCGATAGTAAATGGATGAAGAGTGATGTGTAATGTGGAATGTGTCACAAAGTTCATCAATATCTTTGTTCTTAAACTATTTTCCATTATTCGTGATGATAGCATGAGGAATTCCATATCTACAAATGATATGATTTAGGATAAACATGGAAATTTGTTTTCCTGTTGCAGTTGATAAAGGAACGGCTTCAACCCATTTGGTAAAGTATTATGTGGTTGTGATTATATACTTGTGTCCAT
>MU224422.1:2283772-2307067 GCA_018584345.1 Thuja plicata
TATATGAATTTCAATGCTCAAATCTAGCTAGAATGCTTAAAATGCTTAGAAATGCTCCAAGATCATGAAAGAAAATTAGCAAATACTCCTAAACATGATACTAAATGATAATGCAAATGCTAAAAACGCTCTCAAATCTCTCAAATTCTCCTCAATATGCTCTCAATATTGCTATCAATATGCCTATAATAAGGATGCTTTGGCTCTTGAAATCTTGGTTCCAAATACAAAGGAAATTGCTTGTATTTATAGCATTTTCCCAAGGGTGGGGGGTAGAGTGAGTTGATCATGACCAAATCTTGGTTAAGTCAAAAGCTTTGAGGCATCTTCAAATGGAGGGAAAGTTTGTTGGTTGTCTCAAAGAAATTAGGAATTAAATAACTCCATCTTTTAATTAAATTAGCCATGGAAGGGTGATTGGGTTGGATTTGATCCCCTTTGATTTGATTTATACAATTGAAAAATCAATTGCATAATTTGATTAATCCCTTTAGGCTTGAATTTAATTAATTGATTTCATGATTTAATTGATCTTTTACATTGATTTGAATTTTGTCCATTTGATTTGCCTTGATTTAATGTCCATTTGATGATATTTTGAAGCATTTGGCTGAGATTTATAATTTGGAATATTTGAGACACACCTGGTAAATTTTAGGTGTCTACAAGTACTGTTGTAGCCCTAGAATCAGCATCTCATTTCAATAATTCTTCATTCCTCTTATCCTCTTCTTCTTTCCTCTGAGATTCCAATCTCAGGTCTTCCTCCTGCTTATGCTGAGCTTCCAGCCTCAAATCTTCCTTTTGTTTCCTTTGAGCTTCTACCCTTAGGTCTTCTTCTCTCTTTCTTCGCTCCTCATCATTCTTCCTACCTCTCAAATCTTGCTCTAGATGATCCATACGATCACCCTGCTGCTGCAAGAGAGCCAAGATCTGATCTAACCTCTGACTCGATTCACCATTCAGATCATTGCTAGAACTAGCTCGTTTACTATTCCTAGTATCCATGGTGTTAGATTAACTACTGCACCAGGCATAAGTATGCAACTTAGCAATAGTAGACCAAGGTCCTAGTGTTTAAACACAACTCTAATACCACATGTAAGGACCGCAAAATCCACAAATGCCACATAAGCACAAAAAGACAAATGTTCCCAAATGTTGATTCAATAGTCATAGACGGTCAATCGCTATGGACTGGTCAACATAAAAACTCAGGATATAGAAATAAAATACACATAATCTCTAAATTTCTATTTCAATTATTTGACATAACACAAAAGGTAATATACACAAAAGAAATTGACCATTCTGTCGAAACTTTAACATTTCCATAATCAGTAAAATTGCAATGTTCAATATCAGGATGTTGACTAACTCGTCGTGCACCCTTACATCATAAATAGGATTATTCATATATACAACATGTTCAAGACCAAAAGGTCGATTTAAACAATATCCAAGATGCCATTGGACAACTGTCCATCTGCATGCTCCAGTCTCCTAATCCATCAGACACCTGTCCATCTGCAAATCTCGAGATGGGAGTGTGGTTCAGGGGTTTAATCCACCCAAGCACAAAGTGGTTAGCTCCCCTGGGGTTCATCCTGAATGAAGAGTGCACCGAACCTGCCCAAGAAGTCTATCTCTCGACACTAATGGATTGGAAGGAATCTGGTGTGTCTGTGAAACTAACTACTTTCCACATATGTCTAAGTAGAACTAATCACAAATTACAGGAAGATGAAACATAAATAACCAACACATTTAAGAAAACATGTGTTTCCATAGCTTTGGCCAAAGCGTAAATGACCAGAATTCTACTGGCAGGTAATGAACAAAATTATTTTACCCTTTCCTGGTATTCCACATACTACACCTTCCTTTACATTTCCAAAATTTCAATAAAAATCATAAAAAATACACCACAAGCAGGGATACAACATAAAAATGAAAATATGCTTTCCATACTGTCTATTTAGTTATGAGAAAATAAATCAACAAACAAAATCCCATTTAGGAATAGTAGGAAATTTTTGTCACACTTGAGTACAATTCTCCGTGTTCAATAGAAAGTAAACTTATGTTCATCGTAAGGAAAAACTTAGTCTTCAGTTCATTCATCGTTTCAATTCTAATTCTAATTCTTGTTTTCAAAATCTGGTTTTGAAATATCTATAGAAAAAGGAAATCTGCTTATCAAATTACTTACTAATGAGTTCGGGAGAAGAAACCAGAAAGGTATAAATAGATAAAAGAATAATCAAGAATTTTCCCATAAGAGATTACTTTTACATGGATACACAATTTATCTATGTTCAGACTTTCCAAGTAAAATTTTGCTGTTGTTGTTTCAAGTTTAATTTTGTGAAAAATTCACTACCCGGATAGGACATTCTTTAAAATAAACTCTGGTTCATTTACAACCATACATAATTTTTATATATTCAACTAAATGCGTTGAAACACTAAGAAGTTTGGTAGCACTACATGAACTATCGAACCAAAAAGGGAAAATTATTCTTTCACTATATATATATATATATATATATATATCCAGAATGATCTCTCTGCTAGAATGGATTTCAGCGTTTGGAAAATGGTCTTATCAAAATAATCAACAGCCATACCATAGTATTCTAAATCTATTACGAAATTAGTTGGTTGGACGTTCCTATGATACAGGTAGACAACAAATCTTATGAAGATTTTAAACATGATTTCAGTCATATTAAAATGTGCTCAAAAAAAATATTGACACCCAATGTAATAAACAAACGAATAAAATTTGTTTGCAACATGCTATACTAATTAGAAACATGTTTGCCATGGAAGGAAAGTGTATATTTTTTTGCATCAAAGGAAAACTTAGAATAAAGAAATGGAAACCTGGTCTTTCTCCTTTCTATTGTGGCTCTATATGGCTTTCCCATTAATTCTGTTGTGGGCTCTTCCCTCTTTAACTATGTTGTCTCCTCCTCTGGTCCTGTGCGCTGTGTTCTGCTTTTTCCGTTACAACTGTTGCAGCCTATTTTTAATACTCCCCCTAATAAGTATTACGACTGCCTCTCCCTCTTTTTTTTTCATCGATTAATACTGGCTCTATTTATAGAGGGCCAAGGAATTCTTCCATTGACTCCCTCCCAAAAGTCAACAAAAGGGGCTGAAAATCATATCCTCCAGATATGGTCGGTGGATTTGCAAGAAGATTTCCATATTTGGTTATTTAATGTGGACGGTGGAATTTGAAACAGCTTTCTACAAGCTTCTAGTTACTTCACAGATCATCCTTATCGGATATTGCTGGAAGAGGGATGTGACAAAAACTCTTGACAATGACAAAAGCTCTTCTACGAAGCTGATACAGATATTAATTTTTTGCAAATCTGCTATATAATGAATTGATACGCAAACTCTTATGTCATCTGTTATAGAGCCACTTCAGTTACTTGTCCCTCCATTACCATTACATAGACGCTTCAGCTTCAGTTATCAAGGCCTGGGTGCTGGAATACCAAATGCTGGATGTGGTCAATTCTGGAAGATGTTACAATTTTGGAAGATACATATTTTGGAAATGATTTCCAGAATATGGGATGGACTTGTTTGGTTTATCCGGAAGATGACTGAGAAGATGCATAAATAATTTTAATTGTTTATTTCTTAATTTTTTTGAATACGATGTGTATGTGTGTGTATATACACACATATGTATATGTATACATGTGTGTATATAGACACACATGTGTGTGTATACACACATCTGTGTCTACACACACATACACACATATACACACATTTGTGTATATATACATACACATGTGTGTATATACACACACATGTATACACACATACATACATATTTGTGTATATATACACATACGCACATATACACACATACACACATTTCCACACCTATCATGTCACTGGTCCGACGAGATATTAAAATTGCTTTTGTAAAAATTGGAAATGGAATTCGAAATTCCAATTCTACATATTTAGGTGGAAGATTGATATGCCCATTTTGGGGCAAAATTGGAATTTCATAATTCCAATTCCATTTTTATTCATGGACCCAAACATGGAATATGGCATTATCCGAAATTAGATAATGCCAATTCCAGTCTAATTCTAATCACTTCATTAGTAGTTACATTACAAACGAATGTTTTGGTATTAAAATACAATTTTATTATTTAAAGCTCCATACTCTATTGTAACCGATCATCGAAACAAATTTATTAATTTTAGAATATTAAATAGTTTTGAGCAGATTTCACTCTTCAATAATCATGACTTTGTCAACTCGGCATAAAACTTTTAAATGAACGTCAAATTTTTAAAAAATGGTTTTTACCCAAGCCACAATAGTAGCTAAGGTTGTAGCGTTTAGTTTTACACTTGTATACACCTAAAATTGGTCAACACAAGTCAAAGCAAAAATAATCAAATACAAGCTATTTTGAATTATTAAAATCTATAAATCAAATAACTAGGTAATTTAATTAATTATTTAATTACTTAGTTCACCAATTGATTAAATTAAATTCAATAAAATAATCATGACTAAAGTAATTAATTCTTTTGAATTAATTAAATCCTAATATTCCTCACCTACCACTACATAACAAAAAATCACTCAACCAATGGGAAATGAGGAAAGCAAGCACATGGATTACAAAAAAAGGGCTTTGCTATCTTGACCACTCAATCTTGAAAATCAATCTTATCCACTCAAAGGGGACACATCACTCACCCTTAACCTTAACTGTACTTTGATCATGATTATCTTAACTTACCCCCTACACCTTGGGAAATCCTATAAATAAGAAGCATAATTAAGTACAAAACGTGAATTCACATCTAATTACATCTACTTTCATTCAAGCATTGTAGTTCTACTCAATTTTCATCCACTATCTTTAGAGGCAAGATTGAGTTCATACATAGCATCATCGTAATGACGGAATTCATCCATGTTTGAGTAGATTTGAGCATTTAGAATAGGGAATTTAGCTTAATTTGCATACATTTGCATCTTAGATCCACCTTTTCATCATTCTTAGCATAATTCTCATTCTAGGGGTTGTCACTTTAGGATTGCTTTGCAAATGAGAGCACTCTTTTAGTCCTTCTAGGTAGAGATCCATTAGACGCTCTTGTTTTTCTTTCATTTTAGAATTGATTAACTAGTATAGATCTTATGAATTCAAGTTGAAAGTATGTTAAACTAATGTTTCATTCAGGTTTGTGAATTACAGGTTTACACACACACAAATGGCGCCCATCGTGGGGCCTACACCTCACTAATTTCACAAATTTTTGTTGCATAATTGACATTTGCAGGCTCGAGAAAACTCAAACAACGCCTTTACAGAAAAGTTCAGCATATGCACGCCAAATTTCAGCACATATACTACAAACTTCAACACCTTTACTCATAATTTTAGTGCCTAGAATTCAAATTTTAGCGCTGGTGATCAAACTTCAGGGCTTGCATACAAAACAATGCAATTTAAAACTTATTTCAACGCTTGTCTTCTTTCTTTTAGTGCTTATTTACTCTCTTAAAGCGCTTAGAAGTAAAATAACAACTCTTACTAGTTTAGGACATAAGCTTTTTATTTTAGCGCACGTACTCTGACTTTCAACACCTGGAAGTTAAATTTCAGAACTTGTCAGTTAAAGTTTAGCGCCTTTAAGCAATAGAATAACACCTATCAAATTTCATTTAGAAATTATTATTTTTGTATATGATTGTGTTTATTATTTTTGCAAATGACAAAATTTAAGAAGGTACAGAAACCTGCAGTGTGATTGTGCAATCATTTTGAGGAGGAAGAGGCGAGGAGATTGTACAAAAATGAAAAGTGAACACATTAGCCATCGAATCCAAAATCTCAGAGTAGAAAGTTCAAGCTTGAAATAGGCATTAGAAAATTGTGGATGGTTATCAAAGTTTTTACGATACCACATTTATTCATCTCAATGAATATCTTCTTTAAATATGGTCCAATTTAAGAAAGTTCAAAAAGCCACATTCAAAATATTCGACTATTATCAAGAAAAAGAGTCTAAAAGATTAGACAAATATGCAAAGAAGGTCAATTATGCAAACACATTAGAAAATTTAGAAGAAGTTAAAGATTATGAACGTTACATCAAAATCCTTAAGTTGTATCAAGCTAAATTTCCATCCTTAGCTTAAGTACTTCTCATTTCAAAGTTATAAATCAAGGTGTATTTATTTTTTATTTTGCTTCACTTTGTTCGTTTGGTGTTGGACTAATGTTCATGAGAGACTTGGATGCTAAGGAGCTAGAACGATCGCCGAGGTAATGTATAATAAACCATCAAAAGCCTCAAAAATGTGCACAACTTCAAACATAGTACATACAACCAACTATTAAATTTTCATGTACCTTTCAATTCTTGTGGAAAATTTCCAAGTTCAAGCATATAATCTAAATTAGAAGACCTTATTTTGCTTGTGAACAATGGCATTTGGCTTATGCTCTCACCCTTTCATGGTGATCAAAATGCTAAGCATACCCAAGTTCCATTAGATAAAGGTCCAAAAATGAACACCATGCTTATTGTGTTTGGAAAATAAGGGTAAAAAGGATATGCTCTCATCCTTTTTAGGATGATCAAACTCCTAAACCTACATTTTGCCTCATTTTTCTTCAAGTAGTGCATTTATTTTGAACCATAATGGGCCCAACTCCTGAGATTCGCCTTATCAAGGACAGTGAGAGGGATGACCAAAAGTGGGATACAATCATTTTAGCCATAATAATCCAACCCACAATAATATAAAAAGCTTTCATCCTTAATGTGGTGATTGATGAAAAGTTTTTGAACAATAACTCTCCTCGAGTAATCCTCACAGGTTGCGCAAAACATTATTTTTATGATGGTGAGAGACTCTCGTGAAGAGAGGTAAAACACAAAAACATCTTTAAACATAATCTTAAATAAATCTTGGTTAAGTAGCAAGCTTACCTCATTATCCATGAAAAACCAAAATTGTCCTTAGGTATCTTGTCTGAATTGATCTCTTCATACAAACCTTGTGAAAACATTACAAGAACATAAACCAGATGTTATAGTTGTTTTGATTTTTCTAAGATGAGTGCTTGTGTGTGTGTGTGTGTGTGTGTGTTATATTTTTGATATCCTATTTTTATTTCAATTTCTTTTCAATAGAAACGGGTTCTTTAATAAAATATGTCATTGTTATAACTTCAAACAAGTTGATTATTTACATCATTCCAACTAAATCACATCAAATTACAAGTGTTGTCCAAACATCCAAATCTGTGATTTTTGAAAAGTTCATCAACAAGGATTACAAGTCCTTTTCCTAGAACCAAAAAGATCAAGATCCATCATAAGTCTTTATCATAGAGATGGATCTTTATCTATTAGACTTCATCATTAGGACACACTTCAGTCTGAGCTAAATATCATTGGAATAATTTCCATATCACTTGTTTATAGTAAAATCAACCAAGTTTTTTTGAAGAAAACCTTAACCATTGAGAAAATCGTGATTCAAAAAGTAACCCAAGAGTTACTTTAATGCCAAGAACAAGGAAAATATATTATCATTTCAAAACAATTAATAACAAGGTGACATTAAAAGATGTAACATTTCAAGGAGGAGTCCCATCTTAACATGAAAACCAACCTTGAATCACCAACAAATCAAACACATCAAGAAAATTTGAGCCCGAAATAGATCAAGTTCAAGAAAATAAATCCAACATGGAGAGATCTTGGGATAATATTCACAACACTCATGACAATAATACTGACAATATTAACACCACCAACCATACTAATGAAGAAATAACTGAGGAAAAGGTGAGGGAAGCACAACAAAACCCCATGTTTTTGACAATGATGGAAAAAGTGCTATAAAAATATAAAGATATGTATCTCATGACTTTAGCTCAACTAGGGGTCAGACTACCTCATGATTATGATATCTCCAAATTGAAACAATATGAGTATGAGGTTCACCCCCTAGGAATCTTAACTAAACATATACAATCACTTCAAACACATTTGGATAATATTCAAAAGGGAAATGCACCAAATTAATACACGATAGATGGCATTTGTCCTGTACCCTATGATAAAAGTTTAGTTATGATACCTTTCTCACCTAATGTTTTATTCCCAAAATAAAATAAATATATGGGAACAAATGGCCTTCAAGACCACATTAGAGAATTTTGAACTTTAAGCATGGAATTCCTACATGAACCAACCTATCTCATGATGTTATTTCCTAGGAGCTTACGAGGCCAAGCAATGGAGTGATTTTCAAACTACCACTAGGAATAAAAACATTCAAAGAATTGGCCTCCAAGTTCATGACTCTATACTCTTACAATATCGAGCATGAAGTAACCATGCTAGATCTATGTGACACTAAACAAAGAAGTAGGGAATCATTCTTAACTTTCCTACAACATTGGAGAAATATCTTTTCCAAATACCCAAGAGATATACAAGAAAAGGAAAAGATGGATGAATTTATTAATAACTTGAATAGTCAAATGAATTATTGTCTACAACTCCATTGTCCTCCTTCCTTTGAAAAAATGATTGAAAATAGTATCAAGATAGAGGATGCTTTGGTAAAAAAAGGTGAACTTAAGTTATACAATATAACAAGGTTTTTTCAAGCAACAACACCAATTACAACAACAATCCTTCAACCAATACAAACAATGAAAAACCTAAGTTATGGTTGAAGAACAAAAATAAGAACCTAGTAAACGATGGATTAGTAGAAGAAAACAATGTCAAAGCTAAGCCATTCTATCTTTCTAGTAGTTATAGTCAGCATGCAAACAACATCAATCCACCCAACAACAACTCATTCAACAAAAACAACAACAACACCAACATCAATCAAGGAACCAAAAAATCCAAACCATCATTTATGTCTCAATTCACTTCACCATGAAGGAAATTCCTTGCATTGGGAGAACCCCTTGAGAAGTCTTTAATAACACTTATTGCAAACAAAATCATAACTTTACCTAACTCAAGAGGCTCTGAACCCCAAGTCAAAACCTCATAGTAGAATGACTTACACCATTGTGAATATTATAGAAACAAGGGACATAAGACAAATGAGTGTATGCGATTAAAATGTGTGGTTTAAGATCTTATTGACAATGGTGTCATTGAAGTGGAAGGACGTACAAACAATGAAGACCATACAACTTTCAAAACTCCTTTCTTAAAGCATGAGAAAGGTGAATCTTCCAAAATGAATCAAAACAAAAAAATGGCAAATAACAAGGTGAATTTTGCCCACACTTGTGACAATATTATCAATTCTTTATTTGGTTTTGAAAATACTATCAATGTCATAGTGGTGAAAGGCAAAAAGACAAAGAACTCACCAATTTCATCACTAGGGGGAAAACATCAAAAGTCAGCTTACAAGGAACCTCCAACACAATCACTAGGCATAATCCTCCATTTTTTGTATCAAAACAATATAACCTAGTGGATCAAATTCAAAAAAAACTGACACAATCAATCTTGAAATTGTTAAAACTTTCACCATCGCATAAAGAAATTTTGGAAAAAGCTTTGGTTGATACTGTTGGTTGTTTCTTATGCTGAGATTACTGAACAACAACCTTTCCACTTTCTAATATAATTTAAAGAGTAGCCAACTCCTAGTATTCAACCAAGATTGAAAAGGACCAACTAGCAAGGATGCGGATCCATCCTTCTATGCTTTAGGTTCTACAAAACCAAGGGGGGACACCCTTAAACACCTTCAAATATTCTGTAAGGCATCAATCAGACAGAGATCTCACAAAGGCTCAACATGACTGGGAGATACTAGGTAACCGGCTAATCACTTATTGAACGTCGACCTTGAAGTGGAGCATGAGATTGGTACAACACCACAAACCACATAAAACATTAGATACATTAGAGTTTATATTTAAAATGTAGAGTATAGCCAGACCCACCAGATATGCATCAATATGGAAAGACTAATCTCTGATTAGTTCCTTATCCATTGGGCAATACTCCAAAGCAAACATAATACACAACAATCAACTGTTGTCAATGATTCTAAGCCATAAATACAATCAATCCAAACCATTACTTCTTACAAAAAATGCTTATGCAAACCAGATGAACTTATGTCATATCCATAGCTTCATTTAATTTGATCCTAGATCAAAACTAAGGACTAATAACACATACATAGATGAATCCATGCAATGAATCAGAATATTCATAACCCAAAAGAACAACACAGAGGAGAGATATGAATCTAGAACTTATGTATTAAGTGTGAGGAATCACACTGCTGTGTACAATTTGCCTCACAAAAAACCACTTCAATAATATGCAAAAGACCAAAGAAATTCTATTATATCTGATAACAAAACTGGTACAATGAAAGAACTATATTCCTAATGGAACCAAAGCAAACTGGAATCTCCTGGAGCTAGCCAACTGAAACTCTCTATGGAGGCCAAGAAATCGGAACCCCTATTCTGAGAAGAAAAAAAGTATAAGTAGAAGGAGAAAGAACCCAGAATTATTCCCTTGTTTCCATCTATCCCTTCCCTCCAAAACCTATGATTTTTTCCAAAACTCTTCCCCCTCTTCTATCTCATTCAACAAAATAACTCTTCCTCATCACAATCCAAAATCTAATATGAATTTGAAAATAATATCTCCCTTTAACTGCCTTTGAAAATCTTCTCCAATACCTTCCGTGGATGCACATTAATGTTTGAAAATAAAATATTTCAACATCCATTATTATCCTTGCTTTACACTTTAATCTTGATCTTCATTTCTGCAATTTTAATACTTTATGCTATATGTAATTTCAATATTTTATGCTATATATAACTTGTACCTTTAATACCTTATTTCTCCAGCACTTTATACTTTATATCTGCACATTATATTAGCATTTTAATTCTTTTTATGCACTTTTAACCTTATATTTCACCTTTTCTGCCCATAATGCACCAGAATTCATTGTGTGGCACCTTCTGATTGGTCTGTAGCTCCACCTTAGCACCTACATCACCCTATTCTACCTGGCGCACCACCTATCGCCCTACCACGTGTCGGCTAGGCATGATCCCTTGACGAGATGATCTTGATCATCTTCCCTTTGAGGCATCACGCCAGTTGTCCATCATGTTGCCTCAGGATTCATTTCCACCTCAGTTGCCTCTCCTGCGGGTCCGCCACATCATCGCCACATAGACTTCCTTGATGTTGGTCCTGCCACATGTTGAGCAGGCATAATGCCTCAATGGTAACCTCCGCGCATCTCTGGGGTCTAATGCATTGTGCCAGCCATAGATCTTCCTTCGCGATCAACGCTTGTCATCGATTTCATCTACCTTAGGATGCATGCATGATCTACTGCCTCTATCACCACATCACCCACCATGTCATCCTCGTGGGCCCCATAACGCCTATTTGTCTTCCATCACCCATCTACTTGGCACACACTTTGAGGCACCTCTTGCATGCATCGCCTAGAGCCTCCTGCTCTTCTCTTCATTTAATATTGTAAGCATTCTTTCTTATAAACCTTAAGATTGTCCTTCAAGTGCATGCCACCTCCTGCGCGCATCACTCAGAGTCTCCTTCTCTTCTCTTCATTTAATATTGTAAGTGTTCTTTCTTATAAACCTTAATATTGTTCTTCATCTGGTGCATGTGGGACTAAATTCTTTGATTTTTTAAATTTTATCTCTTTGCGCGAACTATAATATTGCTTTGACTGGTCAACACATAGTCTCACTAGGCTCAGTCGCCAATGAGCTCACTAACTCTTCACTTCATGTTAGCATGCATGCATTATGGTATATATACATTGAAGATGTCTATTCCACAACGAATGTGGGATTAATCCCCTGTATGATTTTAAAACTTCTTGTTTATCTGCGTGCCAAAATTTGGTTGGCATTGACCAAGCCTACACCATTAAACATTAACCCCAAACATCTGCACTCACCCAAGAGCTCTTTCTCTTTCACTTCAAATTACATGCTAACATCATTCTATATAAACATTCAAAGAAAACACACACAACACATGTGGGATTAAACCTTAAGGATTCTGCCTCTAAACTTGTTGCACGCCCTATGTATGCTTTGATAGATTTGGCGCGGGACATAAAATGACTAGCTTCCCACCTTCCAATTTGCATTTGCATAGATGTACACCCATACCCCTGTGCAACTCTTTAATACCTCTATTGTATATTTTGCAGTCCACACGCAGGGTGAATGCATGGCAATGGTTGTGTAAATTAACATTGAGCCTGCCAATTGCATTTGAATTAAAGTTTCCAAGACTTTCTATTAAACCACGTGCGCAGCCCCTCTGTTAATCATCCTGTGCATCAAGCTCCTTACATTTCACAGACTCTACTTTCCAATGCCTATGTAGCTCCTCCAATGCGCAATGTTATTCTTTATTTCACATCTCTTCTCTATTTCAAAGATTTTTGGCTGCGCAAGCAAGGACATAAGTTGGCAGAGGTTGAAGGAAAACAACATTACATCTACCACTTTGCATTGCTTGGAGGTTTAAAATGTCTCCTTCCTTCATGTCCTATGCAACCTCCTCTATCTCACCTTGCGCATGTGTTTGACCTTCCAATGCGCAACCTTTACATAGTAGACATGCTTTGTCTATGCTTCCACATTGCCACTTAGTATTTTGTATTGACATTTCTAAGCTCCTCCTCCATATTGTTGTGCAGCCCTTCTAACTAACATTTGCACCTGCCAAAACATGGGCTTGAAAGCTCTTAAAGTTTTTTTGCTTTTTTCCCTCATGCGCTGGCCACCATCATACTCTACGCAACACCCTCTCTTTCATGATTCTCTACGCAAGTCTCCTTTGGGGAATATTTGTAGAATTTAGTTTTACACTTTGAAATTTTATTCTACATTTGCAAAAGATCTTTGAAAGCTTCTTTCTAATTTTTTTTATTTGTGCAGTCTACACGCAAGGAGGATATCTGCAATGGTTGTGGAGTTTGATTCAGTGCCTACAAACATCGGTGCCCCATCATGCTTCCCCCATTTTTCACACGTGTCCGCCAAAGCATTTCTAACAATAATATCTTATTGTAAATCCCTATCAATTAAAAATTGATGGACATCCACACCCTGTTTCAAAACTCACATTGTACTTTGTATTGAAACAATATATTAAAACCATGTGCAACCTACATTTAATTTAGGTTTCTAAGAGTCTCCAACAAATTACCTTATTGTCTATGACCATTAGCCATAAGACCGCAATCCTTGCAAGATCAATGATGATTTTGAAAAACTATTTCAAGTATCTGAAGTATCCATAACTATTATTACTTAAATCAAAATGATTTAGAATAATCATATACTTTGCAAAACCATACCAACTGAGCATTTAACCTTATATAATAAAGTTGCATTCCTGAGCTCTCACTTTGAACACCATTACTTTTAAATTGATTTTCACCTTCAAATAACCCAAACAGGGCCTTCAGTGAATCCAAAACATAAAGCATTGAATTTGTGATCACAATAATCCATTCTTTATACCTCCGCAAACTGATCACATAAACAACATCTGGCCTCTGGAATTGGCCTTAAAAACTGATCAAAAAGATTCCTAGAACTATGTCAACCAAAAAAAGTACTCACTTCCAACATGTGAATATAAGCGCCAAACAAATTTTCATGGAATGATTAGGGTTTCAAGATATCATTGATCAAACTTGGCTATCTGGAAAATTGTGCCAATGTGTAAGTCAAACCAACAGAAAATAGATATATATTTGGCATTGCAAAAATAGGAAATCATGCCTTGAGGCCCAACCATTTATCATAGAAATACATTTAGATACAAGGAGTATGGGTAAATAATTCATATCTCAAAACAACCACCCGACACAAAGTTACAATCCTCTACAAATGACTATTCCGTGAACTCAACTCTGTCAACACTGTTAATCAACATTAATTGCATTTAAAATTGGCTGAGAAAACTAACCAGACGAATTGACAAAGGTCTGAAAATCTTCATGGGGGAACTTTTTCATCATTAAAATATAGGGTAGCATTCAATTCTCTGTGACATTCAAGCGGGTACAAATCGCAAGACCTAAAAGTAGGGCATTCAGGATCCCGCACTTTCACATTCTGAGAAACTGAATAAAATGGAAACAAAATGACTTTGGCACACTTATCAGATGAACTCTCAGGGGTCTGAAAAAGGGCATAGAGATTCACTTTCATTCCTATAACATACTGCAACACTCATTACATCATGACTATCAACTAAGCATTAGCTACAAACCTCTGAAGTGGGTCACTTGGCAAAGTATGGAAAACATGCAAAGTGTAGATTTGGGTAATGACCTCCAAATGACTATTTTCAAAACATATCAAAACTAACATATGAAAGCTGTAACCCACCATATTTACTCCATGATAAGTTTTTCACATGTTCCCCAAGCGGTATCTCATGAAAATCATCAGGTCTCATTTTACTTGCACTCCAAGTAGGCCTCTTCAAAAAGTTTTTATGGGTACTCACCTTGCCTTAGATAAAAATTTTAATTGGTCACTCCAAATTTCTGCCAAATTTGAGAGTACCAACATATACGATGGTTCCTAAAAATTTGGATGTAGACCAATTCCAAAATATGGTTAGTCACCTTATTGCACCACATTTCTTTTCCTTTTCTGAACAAAATGACATGTCCTTAAATAATCCTCATAATTTGCCCTTACACATTGAATTCCTAATCCAAAAGCATAGGGTCAAAATAGTCTTGATAGATGGAGGGGCTGGTTTAAACATATGTAATTTGAACCTTATTAAAACATTGGGGTACTCTGAAAATGTCGTGGATACAAAAAGGAAGATAACAATAAAAGCTTATGATGATGAGGAAAGATCTTCCAAATGCATGGTTATTCTACCCATTCGAGTGGGACCTATTGAAAAAGAGACATTTTTCCAAGTACTAGACCTCAAATTGACCTACAACATATTGTTGGGTAGGCCCTAGATACAAGAAATGTAAGTTGTTCCTTCTACTTATCATTAATGTGTAAAGTTTCCTTATCTTGGACAATAAATAACAATCAGTAGAAACCTTAACCCTTTCCAATATTGTAATAATATTGTAGACGTCCAAAAATATTAATATTATTATTAATATTAAATTCCCTTTTATTCATCTAAATATTTAATTTAATCAATTAAATAGTTTCATAGTTGGTATTTATCAATGGTCTAAATACTATTCTAATGTATTTATTTAAATACATTTGTCTCACAAAATTCTCCTTTTTTAATAAATTCATATTTATTAAAAATCTTCCATATTCCTAATTCTTCTAAACTATGCTTTATTCAAATTTAATTTGAAATATAATCTAAACCCTAGCTAGAAACCTATTAACCCAACCTAGAGACCTACCCTATTCCTACTCTACTCCCATCACCTCACTTCCTAAGCATACTTCCCTACCTAATCACCCTCTGATCATACTTAAAGAGGTGATTCCTAACCCTTTTAAGGCTAATGGAATGCTCACCCATGTGTGATAATTATCTCCAAAATGGGCACCCATTCCTTTTTAAGTCTCTTTACTCCTTTGTCCCCCACTTGGAATTCTTGAGCTACTCAGTATTTATTGATATGTTTGACTCCAAATTAGCCATCCCTTCAAGCATATGTGTCCCTTATGTGGATCTTATGTGGATGCCACATAAGTGCCACCTCATTCAACCCCTCCTCTTCTATCCCAAAAATCTATAAATAGATGCCTTCTCCTCTTGCATTTTTATCTATCATATTTGCATTGTTATCATGCTAACATAGCTCTAGACTTCATTTTTTTTTTGTATGTTCTTAGTTTCTTGTTTAAATCACATAGATATTACATGCTATATTTCTTTGGCTAAAATGAATCATAGTTGAATCATATTTGTTACCTTGCATGTTGCATATCAATTTCATAGTTTAAGATCATCTTTTGGAGAATTTGAGACTAGTTCCTCATACTAGCTCTTGAATTTCTTCATTGTTTCAATATTGTATTTCATAGTTGCATTGCATTGGGGATATACTCCATTTGTGTTTGAGAGAGCACATGCACAATAAAACTAAAAGAGCAAATCAAACAAGTAGTATAGGGTGCAATTAACTTGTTTTTAGCTGAATCTGATGTTATGATGAGGTCTTGTTGGTTTCTTGTTCATTTTATGAATTATATGTGCTAACCCACTAACTTCTCATGTTTGAGCTTGCTCCCAACAGATTCAAGATTTCACCATACACAAATATCAAACCGGGCATAGATTCCTCTGTCCCACATAATAATGAGGCTTCCACATCAAATTCATACCCATAACAAGCTGACGAAGAAACTCCTAGTACAAGCTCATCATTCAAAGAAAAAGGAAAGGATGAGGTCACTAGTTCAAAAGGTAAAAATACTAGTGCATCTACATCAAAAAAGGGTAAAGATGGGGTTGCTTTTTTACATTCCAATGAGGAAGATCCTATATCCTCTAATTCAAATACCCCTATCCAAGGATAAAAAGAATAAAAAAATACCAAGTTAGAAAAAGGGAAGGAAAACGAAACCCATTATTAGAAAATGGATAACCTAATGAATAATTTTGAGAAGAAATTGAAGATCATCCACAAAGGGGTGGGAGAATATTCCTTATCAATGGTAGATTTACCAATTTCTCCAAAGTCTCATTGGAAACCCTTTGTTTAAAACCAAACATCTTCTAACAAATATAATGACAACTTTGTTAGAGTTACTACATTAGGTGAGATAGAAGAAGATAATAACATCCTAAAATGGTTATATAAGGATGAGGAAGAAACAAATTTAAGG
Organism: Thuja plicata; assembly: GCA_018584345.1. Classification (NCBI taxonomy): domain Eukaryota; kingdom Viridiplantae; phylum Streptophyta; class Pinopsida; order Cupressales; family Cupressaceae; genus Thuja; species Thuja plicata. The sequence continues at coordinate 2,300,719 of MU224422.1, forward strand.
GTATAAAAAATTAGGATTCCCATACGTCAATATGGGAAATATTTTCAAATCATGCAGAAAATGGGTTACCGAGGATCAGGTCCTCTTGGGAGGAAAAACAAAGGAATAGTAGAACCTACAAAAGCTAATTTCTAATCTAATAATGATAAAAGTGGAGTAGGTTATCTCGAACCAAGATATACCAAAAATAATATTCCCGACATCCATGAATAGATTACAAATGTAGAATCATATAGTGATGATGATTCAGCTAAATGGGAATGAGATTCCTTATCTGAAGAGTCATTCCATAACAAAGAATTTGATGTGATCCACTCATACATGTCTAGATCAAAGGACATACCAAGATCGAGCTATAAGTGGTTAGGAGAGCCATACATACCTACATTCCTAGAGAGGAAAAGCTCTAGGTTTACCTTACAAGAGTTAGATCCGTAATGCATTCATGAGTATTATAGCGAGGAAGACATAAATAAAAAATATATGGACCATTTTGAATAATCTCACATCATAGATATCGATGATACAATGTATGAACCAAGTTATAACAAAGTCAGGACATTAACTCCCATGGACCTAAGTCCCCCCAATGATTCCTTACCTCTTATCCATCCTGAACTCATTGATTGGGATCAAATTGAGCCAAATGAAGTAGAAACCTTCCCAAATGACTATTTTATTTCCATGTACCTAATTGTAGTTGAACTATCCTCCATCCAAGAATCATATCAAGAGGCAAAAAAGGCGGAAAGTGTTAATTTTCTTAGTCACAAAAGTTCAAACAAAAAAAAAAAAAGATCTAGTGGGGAAAACCATCTCATGGAAATACTAGATCATAAAAATGGTAAAACTAAAAGACATATCCAAAGGTGAAAACCCAATTGAGGCACCTGTGGATGAGAATCTTGACACTTTATCCAAACACTATGAAGAGAGGTCATCCATATTGATTGATACAAAAAAAGAAAATAAACATTAGCAATGAGGAAGAGCCTAAGATCATCAATCTAGCAACATCTTTGTCTCAAGAGGAAAGACAATAGTTCATAAACTTTTTCAAGGAAAGACAGATTAATTTTGCATGGTCATATGTTGATATGCCAAGGTTAGACCCAAATAATAATGCACCATTTGAATATAGCTCTAAGGGTTAAGCTTCTCAAGCAAAAATTAAGAAAGATGAATCCTCATGTAGTCTTGTTGGTTAAAGGAGAATTGAAAAAGCTCTTGGATATTGGTTTTATTAGACCTTTTTCATATGTAGCATGGATCTCAAAGATAGTACCTGTTTCAAAAACTTATAAAAGCATATGAATTTATATATATTTCTGGTATTTGAACAAGACATTTCTCGAGGATGATTTTCCTCTTCCAAACATTGATACAATAGTGGACATCACAACAGGAAATTCTATGGTCTCCTTAATTGATGAATTCTTTGGATACACCCAAATAAACATGGCACTTGAGGATCAAGATAAGACTTCTTTTACATGTGCATGGGGTGCCTTTTGTTTGAATATAATTCCTTTTGGTCTTAAAAATATTGGGGCTACATACCAAAGAGCTATGACAACCATTTTTCATGATATGATGCACACATTCATTGAAGACTATGTAGATGATATTTTAGCAAAATATTATACAAGAGATGAACATCTACCAATAATATACAAAATCTTCACAAGGTTAGAAAAATTCAAAGTGATATTAGATCCAAAAAGTGTGCATTTGGAGTCCAATCAGGAAAATTGCTAGGGTATATTGTTTCAGCAAAAGGAATAGAGCTAGATCTAGCAAAATTCAAAGGCATCATGGAAATGGGGGCACCAAGAAATATTATCCAATTAAGATCTTTGTAAAGAAGGTTACAATCCATAAGGAGATTCATATCAAAATTGGTAGAAAAATGTCATTCTTTTACCCAATTGCTACATAAAGACATCATATTCATATGGGATAACAAATGTGAGGAAGATTTTTCTCCTTTGAAGAAATATTTAATTAATCCTCCTACTTTAATTTCTCCAATACTAGGAAAACCTTTGATACTCTATATATCGACAACAAAAAATTTAGTGGGAGCCTTATTACCACAAGAGGATGATCAAGGAAAAGAAAAAGCGATCTACTACATTAGTAGAACTTTGGTAAAATATGAGGTCAATTACACTTTTATAGAAAGAGCATGTCTAGCTCAATTTTTTGCTTCCCAAAAACTATTACACTATATGCTAGCACATAAAATCAAGTTAATTGCTAAGATAGATCCATTGAAATATCTTCCTAGTAAATTTTCTCTCACAGGAAGGTTAGCTAAGTGGGTCATGGTGCTAAGTAAAATTGACATTGAATATATAGACCGAAGAGATATCAAAGGATAGGTTATAGCCGACCGATTAGAAGAGGCTTTGTTATCAAATGAAGAACCTATACAAGTGGAGTTCCCAAATACAAGCATTCTTACCATTGAAACAAAGACATGGAAATTATACTTTTATGGATCATATATTCAACATGGATTGGGGGAAGGAGTTCTTTTCATCACACCTCAAGGCTATACAATACCAAAATCATACAAAATATTATTCCCATGCACCAAAAATATATAAAAATATGAAGCACTTGTGATTGCAATAAAGATGGCCTTAGAATGGAGAATCACAAAATTGAATATCTATGGAGACTCTCAATTGATCATTAATCAACTTTATGATGAGTACCAAACAAAAGATGAAAAACTCATGCCTTACAAAAGGATGGTTGATTATTTTAAGCAATACTTTGTATTGATCACATTCGATAAAATACCAAGAGTTGAGAATAAAGAAGCAGGTTCCATGGCCACACTAGCCTCACTTCTACAAGTACCTAATTAGAATGAAAGATATGAATTATTGGTGGAAGAATTGGTTAAACCGGCATATGAATATCCCAATTATCAAATAATTTGCCTACTTTTAGGTCCTAACTCTACTTGGTATGGTCCCATTTATACATATATGAAAGACAATACCTTACCCTTGGACCAATCCTGAAATGAAAAAAGAAACCTTATACGCCAAGCCTCTTGTCTTACCCTTATAGCCGACGGACTGTATCAAAAATGTCTTGACGGGACGTTGCTTAGATATTTAGAGAGTGGGGAATTTAAAACTACCTCACAAGACGTTCACAAGGGTATTTGTGGGTCACACTCGAGTGAGTTTGTCTTAGAGAAGAAACTCATTAGGATGGGGTATTATTGGCCAACAATGGAAAAAGATGCATGTTGGTTTATGAAGATTTTCCAAAAGTTCCAATACCATGGAAACCTGATATGTGTGCCAATGCAAGAGCTACATCCATTTGCCACACCTTGGCCCTTTTATCAATGCGGTTTTGATTTGACTGAGATTATTTATCCTCCCTCTTAAAATGGTCATAAATACATTAATTACAACAAAATATTTTACAAAATGGGTGGAAGTTGTACCCTTATCAACTGCAATAGGAAAGTAGATTTCCATGTTTATCTTAAATCACATTATTTGTAGATATGGTATCTCACATGCACTCATAACATATAATGGGAGGCAATTTAAGAATAAGGATGTCAAAGAGTTATGTGAAAAGTTCCACATCAATCAACATTTCTGTTCCATTTACTATCCCCAAGGAAATGGACTAGCAAAAGCTTATAACAAAAACATCCTTACGAAAATAGTTGATGATTCATGTAGGGATTGGAACATTCAATCGAATCCATCACTTTGGGCTTATAGGACCAGAAGTAGAACACCTACCTGATAGATACTAACTAGCTTGCTTGCACTTTGCTTGATTAGAACTCTTTGAGTTCCTAATCCTTCCAAGAGCCCAACCATAACTCCTAGGATCCTCTAAGACCTCTCCAATATTTATTATGACTTCTTCAATGCCTACCCTTTATATGCACCCTAAAATGGTCGCCTGGACTATGGGCCCCCATTTATCATTTTATCAATTTATCAATTTCCTGAATCAATGCTTTTCAACATTTTCAATTCAAATCAATTTCCTTGATCAAATTGTAATTAATTCAATTATTTCAATATTTCTTAAGGTTTGATCATTTTTATTTAATTAAAAGATTTAATCTCCCTTTTAATTAAATAAAAATGATCTTATTTAGTTAAATTAAATTCCTCCCATTTAATTAAATAAAATTCTTATAATTTATTTAATTAAAAGAAAATCCCTATTTTAATTAAATAAAAATCCCCACTTAAAGCTCTTCTTTTGATGAAAAATGAAATAAATTAAATAAAAATCCTTTTTTCTTCACATCTTTCTAAGTGGTGGGCTTTTTTCTTTAATGAGCACATGGATCAACCAAGATTTAATCTCCACCATTGCTTATTTCTTTTTGCCTCTTAATCTCAACTATTCACTTTCCTATATAAGGAAACCTCTCATTCTCATTCTCATATAGAATTTTTGTGTATTGTTATGCTGCAGGTTTGGAGAGCAATTTTGGAGGAGAATTTGAGCACTTTGCCTTGGATATTGCAACTTCTCTCTTCTTGTCTTCTTCTTCTTACATTCATGGCTATTCCTGTAGATTAGATTCATATTAGATTAAATTCATATTTCCTTTCATAGAATAATCTTGCATTGTTATCATTTAGATTAATTTCCTTTCATGCATTGCAATCATATAAAATAGTTTTCATTTCATTGCATATTGTATGATCGTGGAGAATAACATCCTTGCTTTTTCTCTTTGAATCTCTCATTTCATGGTGTACTTGCATAGGCACAACCAGGTCAATCTGAGGGCCTTCATCACACACCTTTGCACTCCATGACTAGGGAACTATGAGTCAATATTTGAGGCCTCATTCTCGAGCAACCTTAAATGGAATGATTCATAGAAGTGTGACACATTTTTAGCACACATTTTTGGCACCCACCGTGGGGCAGAAGATTTGTTTTCTATAACTATATTTATTTTTTGTAATTTATTTTTGAATTTATGTATTTTTCGTACTTCTATAAGGAATTTTCACGCGATATTTTGCAGGTTTGCAAGCAAGTTTTAGCTGATCTGTGCGTTTCTTCACGCTGCCTATTGTGTTTCTTCAAGCGGATATGTGCAAAATTTTGCACGACATTTGACACCAGTCACAGATCTAATCTATTTACTATTTTCTGCAAAAAAAATTATTGTCTGTGCGTTTCTTCGCGCCAGATTCAGTGAATCTTCACGTGGCTATCTGTGAATCTTCGCGCGACACTCTAAGAATCTTCACGTGAGATTTCACACCAGAGATCTAATTTTTATTGCTATATTTTATATCTTTGATCTCTAACCACTAATGTTTACTATTTCTGGTGGTTTCTGATTTGTTGTTGTTGTTGCTAATTTGGACTTGCAAGGATAAACAACAAAACGTTCACGTTGCTTTGCACTTGAGGTATTTTGTTGTATCTCTATAACATTTGGATTTTGGGAAATAAAAATGAACCTCTTATGTGTTTATCTTGAGTGTTTCTTGCTTTCATAGATCACATTTCCAATTTGTTCTCTAAAAATGGACCTAGATTTGCTTTCTTGCATATATGTTTCACATAGTAATTAGGCTCTATGAACACTATTTGTGGTGATCTTGAGAGAGTGGGCTTCATTCGCTTGTCTTACATGTGAAGCTCTTCTTGACGATAGATCCCCTTGTAAGTAGGGAAGGATTTTTCATTACTTCAAACTTGATTTGGTCTTCAACTTTGGTTGGTACTTTCTCTCTTGAGATTGGTGGTCATTGTTGTATACGAACCTTGGGTGAGGTGATTTCAAATTAGAGGGTCATTTAATCTGTTTGCTATGTTTTGGTGAGGTGAAGAGGCTAGAGGATTGTGCTCTTTTCCCTTTTGGGAGAATCAGAAACTTGGAACCCTTGAATCCGAACTAAGTCCCCATGTGGTCCATATTGCGAGTCTTCCTTGTTAGAGAGGGTTAACTATAGTGGACACTCCGTTTATTGGGTAAACCATGTGGACGGAACCTCAAGCGGTAATAACCATTTTCGCCATGGTAGCAACAACCACTATATAAATGTTCTTGTGGAAGAAATCTCCACGGGTGTCATTTCTTATGGGTTGTCAGATCTCCTCAGCAGCTCTTGATTGATTAAATTCTCAGACTGTGTCAAAACCTCAGTGCGCCGGGATTGGATTTCACCCACTTGAGATTGCAAAAGTTGCAGAGTCAAACCATTACTAAGAACCATAGTACAACCAACTTTTTATTCTCTAGGACTATGTGCGTGATTGGAAAACATTTTGAGAACATACACAAGTAGAATTTTTAGGGAGTAGAAATACTACGTCA
>MU224422.1:2311553-2324848 GCA_018584345.1 Thuja plicata
TTTGGAATTCAAAGACAACAAATGCATCATTAGCAACAAAGATGGAGACATGATTGCATCAGGATAAAAAAACAAAAGGTAATGTTTTTCAGCTCAATTCAGATGTAAGTTGTTTTGTTGCAAAAGTTGATGACAGTTGGTTATGGCACAAGAGACTTTGTCATATCAATTTTGATAATATAGTAAAGATAAGCAATGTCAAAGTAGTTAGAGATCTTCCAAGTATTGCAAGACCAACTGACACAATATGCAGGGAATGTGTTATGGGAAAGCATGTAAGAAGTTCTTTTAGAAGCAAGCAGAACTCAGCTGAAAACAAGTTAGACTTAGTGCATACAGATTTATGTGGTCCTACTCAAACCATCTCATATTACAGAGAAAGGTATTTCATTTTGTTTTTTGATGATTTTTCAAGAATGATGTGGGTTGTGTTCTTAAAGGAGAAGTCTGAAGCCTTTGAGAAGTTCAAAATACTCAAAGACAAAGTGGAGAATGAATTTGGATTAAAACTAAAGTGTTTGAGATCAGATAGAGGAGGAGAATTCACCTCTAACCAATTTTATGACTATTGTGAAGAACATGGAATTAAAATATAGTTGAGTGCACCCAGAACCCCACAATAGAATGATATAGCAGAAAGAAGGAACATGATCATACTTGATACAACACACACTATGATGATTGAAGGAAAAGTTGCGCACACCTATTGGAGAGATGCAGTCAATACATCAATCTATACTATCAACAAAACTCAACTAAGGCTAGGCGTGGATAAAACACCTTATGAACTTTGGTTTGGTAATGTACCTACTGTGAAATACTTTAGAATATTTGGCAGCAAGTGCTACATCAAGAGAGATGATGGTGTTGGTAAGTTTGATGCTAGAAGCGATGAAGGTATTTTCCTTGGTTACTCTACTAAAAGAAAAGCATACAGATGTTTCAATTTGAGATTAAAGAAGATAATTGAAAGCACTCATGTAAAGATTGATGAATAATTCATGGTTCAAGAAAGATACTATGAATATGCACCCATGATTGAGGATGAGCCCATACCCAGCAGTAAAGACACTATTATTGAAGAAATGTTTGATTGCATTGATGTATCATGTAATGAACCCAAATCAAGCAAAGAAGTATTTGAAGTTACTGATGAAGATGTCACACCAAAATTTCCAAAATTCACATCCAGATACCATTCAAAGGATGACATCATTGGAGATCAGAGTAGCAGAGTCTTGACTAGATCAAAAGCAAAAAGTCTGTCAGTAGATGAAGAGGTATGTTTACTTTCACAAATTGAACCTTTAAATGTTGAAGATGCTTGCAAGGACTCTGATTGACAGAAAGCAATGGAAGAAGAATTAGATCAAATAATCAAAAATGACACATGTGAATTGGTTCCCAGACCTAGTGACAAAAATGTGATTGGAATAAAGTGGGTATTCAGGAACAAGATGAATGAAGATGGTACAGTGGTCAGAAACAAAGCAAGACTAGTGTGTAAAGGATATGCACAAAGGGCAGGGATAGATTATACTGACACATTTGCCCCTGTGAGAAGACTAGAAGCCATCAAGTTATTCTTGGCATATGCAACATTCAAGGATTTTAAAGTATATCAAATGGATGTCAAATCAGCTTTTCTGAATGGTGTCTTAAAGGAAGAAGTATACATAGAACAACCTGAAGGATTCAATCTATCAGATAAGCCAGATATGGTATACATATTAAAGAAAGCACTCTATGGACTTAAACAGGCCCCAAGAGCTTGGTATGAGAGACTAGATGGTTATCTTACCAGGATTTGATTTAAGAAAGGAGCAATAGATTGTAACATATTCATAAGAGAGACACCTGATGGACTATTACTTGTTGCCATATTTGTTGATGACATTATCTTTGGAGGTAATGACAAGGTTAGTGCAGAATTTGCAAAAGAAATGTAGAATGAATTTGAAATGAGCATGATTGGTCCTATAAAATACTTTTTGGGATTAAGTGTAAAATAGATAGATAAAGGAATATTCATAAATCAGTCCAAATATGTGAAGGAAATATTGAAAACTTTCAAGATGGAAGACTGTAAACCAGTATGCACTCCCATGATAATAGGAAGCAAGCTTTCTAAAGAAGATGACTCCAAAGCAGTTGACAAGACATTATACAAATCTATGATTAGAAAACTTATATATCTTACTCATTCTAGACTAGACATATCTAATGCAGTTGGCATTGTTGGAAGATTTGCAGCTGAACCAAAATAGAATCACCTAATGGCAATAAAGAGAATATTCAGATATCTAAGAGGAACTATAGACTATGGTTTATGGTATCCTAAGTTAGAGAATGTACAACTTCATGTGTATACAGATGTGGATTGGGTAGGTTGTCTTGATGATAGGAAGAGTACTTATGGAGGAGCAACATTTCTTGGAGATAGGTTGGTTTCTTGGGTAAGCAAGAAGCAAAATTGTATCTCTCAGTCGACAGCAGAAGCTGAATATGTTGCAACAGCATTGAATTGTTCAACAATGGTTTGGATCAAATAGATGGTTAAAGATTTTGGTATACAGGTTGACTATCCTATTGTTATTCACTATGATAACACCAGTACTATCAACATGTCCAAGAACCCTATGATGCATGCAAAGACAAAGCACATTGAGATCAAATACCATTTTCTTAGAGAAAAAGTTGCAGATAATGAAGTAAAATTGGATTATGTGAGCACCAAGGAACAGTTGGCAGATATTTTCACAAAGCCTCTATCAAAAGATACTTTTGAGTATCTCAGGGAGAATTTGGGATTAATTCCCTCTCCTGAGTCTAACTAGATAAAGCAATAAGAACAATAGTCCATAGTGACTGATGAATGGTTGACTACTCTACTTCTGGAGTAGTACCTATGCTTAATTGCTTATGGCACCCTTTGCCATTGATGTCAAAGGGGGAGTATATAGTAAGGGGGAGCATATACTCTAGGGGAGTATAAAAATAGTCAGAAGAACTGAAGCAGTGTAGAGGAATCTTTGATGAGGATATTGAGAAGATTGTAAAAAGAAAGAAGACACCAGGTGCTAAAGATGTTTTTAATATCATATGTTTCCATCAATGTCAAAGGGGGAGATTGTTGGAGATTTACTTCTGGCAGCTATTTGATTGTATGTTTGTCATTGATGACAACATATAATATATAGTAGTGATTCTGTATGTACTTATCAAAATGATGATATCAAGCCTTGCGTGGAAATATTAAGGTTGCAAACATGTTTACTATGTTATGTTCATACACACAGACTCGGATATGAAGTTTCAGTTGTGTTGAGTAATTTTGTTATGTGGCAGTTACAGTTTCTGGAGTTTGTCTATACAGAGCTGACGTATTCATTGGTTCTTGAGTTGCACCTATCTTCAAGACATGCGTGTGTATAATCATGATTAGTTATGAGTTGATGATAGTTATCTAAAGGCGCCAAATGTGTTTCAAGAAGATTGAAAGGTTAAATTTAATTTAGTGAGGCCGACTTAGTGAAGTGTCGCGTCTATTCAGTTTATATTTGCATGGTTGTAATTATGATTGCATGATTAGTAAAGCCGACAAGGATGTTATGAAGAGTTGTCTAACAGGTCCCATGATCTCATACTTTGGGGAAGATACTTATAACAAGTCATTTGTGATACGCTAAGTGTGAATGATACAAAAAGAGACAGAAAATGTACAGAGCAGAATATCAGTTGTGTTTCATTCATCAAGGGTCTATGTGAAGAAGCAGTGGAAGTTTACAATACATTGGAACTGATCAAGACAATAGGTCTACTCTATAGTTCATCATCAGATATAGTGCATATCTATTCTACAGAAGGTTGTAGCCTTCATCATTAAGCAGTGAGCTTTTGGACAGTGAGTCCACCACCCCTAATAGGGTTATTTATAAAAGACTCCTAACAGGTCCGACCCTTAACCAGGTCACTATACTTATTGCATTGTAAAGTAAAACTCCTAACAGGGTTGAAATATCTTCTAACAAGGATTACTATAAACAAGTATAGTTCATTGTGGGTACTAATTCCCACTGGGGTTTTTACCATTTGGTTTCCCTGTAACCAAATTGTATTGTTATCTATTGTGTTATTTGAATGTGCATTTGCTTTATTATATTATGGAGTTAATAAGGTTAAAGAATTAAACAAGCTGATAACTGATTCACCCCCCCCCACTCTCAGTTATCCTTTGGGACTATTCTAACATATAGGAGACAAACACCTCTTAGGAACTCAAGACAACCTTCCTAGTGTGCTCATTATGGTTCACAATATGGGGGTAGTATCTCAAGATTTGATCACACCTCTCAAGATTTCATGAAAATGCAACAAGAGCCACTTTTCCAACAATATGTGGAGAAATATTTGGAGAAAAACAAGGATAAGTTCCTAGAGAGCCTAATCAACAAGGCTGCCAAAGTACCTTACAACTTTGAAGTGGATAAAAAGATTAAGAAGCAAGGTCTGTCTCAAGATGAGGTGATCAAAGAAATGCAGAGAATGATGGAAAAGATGTTGGCACCTAATAATTCTTTCTCACTGGACTTGATTTGTCCTAATCCTTTTGATAAGAGTGTTGACATGGAGGAGTTCCCTAGAAAGGTTGAAATTCCTCAATATGACAAATATGATGGGAATGGAGATCCACATGATCATGTGCGCTAGTTTTATACCACTAGTTTTGAGTTCCATCAAGATGACTCTTATCTCATGAGGTTATTCCCAAGAATTATTAAGGGACAAGCAATGGAATGGTTCACCAATATAACTCCCCCTGTTAATACTTTCAAAGAGCTTGTTCAAAGATTTGTTCAACACTTTTCTTACAATCTGTCAAGATCTATCACCTTGTTGGACTTATATAACTTAAAGTAAAACCAAGGGGAATCCTTTGTCGCTTTCTTGCAAAGGTGGAGGCAAAAATGCTCTTGCTATTCTAGAACCATTCCTGACAATGAAAATATTGACATCCTTGTTAGCAATTTGGTTCTCAAATTGCGGTATGAAGTTAAGAAAATGGTTTTTGATTCATTTGACACCATGGTTGAAACCGCATGTAGGATTGAAGATGTTTTAAGAGAACAAGGAATTTTGACCAAACATGGACATAACAACAACAATGGTCAAAACAACAACTACTCTAACAAGGATAAAGGGAAGAAACAACATTGGAATAATAACAAACAAGTGGTTAATGATGGAGTTGTGGATTCCTCCCAACCTAAAGATCAACCTGTGCTCCACTTATCTAGTGTTGTTCAAGCCATGAAGCTCAATACATCTAATCAACAAGAGAGTAAGCCAAGCTACCAAGGTAAGCCTAAGAAGGAAAGGTGTCAATTTGCAAAACTTGGTGAGTCATATGAGGATATTTTAAAGAAACTTATCGCTAACAATCTTGTACATCCTCGAGATCCTGCAAATTTTTGTATACCAGATGTTAAACCACATTGGTGGGATGAGAAGGCCTTTTGCATATTTCATAATGGTATTGGACATGAAATTGAACATTTCTATAAACTCAGGCATATCATTCAATATCTCATTGAGAGTGGACAACTTACAATAGATGGATTGAACACCAACGCCGATCATAAAGCATTCAAGGAACCTTTGCCCAAATATGAAAAGGGGGAAACCTCTAAAGTTAAGAATGACAAAGCTGAGATCAATTACACTTACACAGATGCAGCGAATACTATCAACATGCTTGAATTTGTAGAAGAGAATGTCAATATGATGAGGGGTAGAGATCCCTATGGTTATGATCTAGACAAGGACTCTCCTCCTATTTTTGATGAAGGACCTATTGTGGTGCTAAGGGGTCCCAACTCTAGAATGTCATCTCAAGCCCTTAATGCTGTCACACGAAGTCAAGGTCCCATTGTCATTAGAGGACCCAATTCAAGCCAATCCAGTAAACCTAAGAAAGTGGCATCCAAGCATGTCACCTTGAAACCATCTGTCAATCCTAAGTCAAATTATAGTCTAGTTGACCAATTACAAAGAACCCCAGCTCAGATTTTGATCTTTGAGCTTTTAGAGTTGTCTCCAAGACATAAGAAAATCCTTGAGGATGCTTTGTGCACAGCGAAAGTACCCAAAAACTTCAATGTCAATCAATTCTAGAATATGGTTAATCACATTGCTACCCCTCATTTCCTTTCCTTTTTAGAAGATGATGATAAAGATTTGAGCCATCCGCACAATCTTTCCCTTCATATTGAGGTCATGATCCACCAAACCCATATCAGGCGTGTGTTGATAGATGGGGGTACTGGGCTAAATATTTTTTCATTCAGTTTGTTGAAAGAGTTAGGTTATTCTGAAAAAGTTATAGATACAAGGAAAAGGATCGCTATCAAAGCCTATGGTGAGGTAGAAAGAAGTTCCAAGGGGTTGGCCATCCTTCCTGTTAGGATTGGCCTTGTTCAAAAATATATTTTATTTCAAATAGTTGATGTTGGACCCCTTACGTATAATATCTTACTTGGTATACCATGGATTCATGATATGCAAGCAGTACCGTCTACCTATCATCAATGTGTTAAGTTCCCCTACAATGGCATAGAGATTTGTATACCTGGGGATAACACTTTATCGGTCAATTCAATTTCAGCAGGGGCTCATGTTCCCCTTAATAGAGAAGTAGAATATTTTGATGCAACCTTAGATGAATGCAAAGGAAAGCTTAAGTTAATAGACCTTGGAATGGGGGGTTATCAACTCAACTCCCTCACAACACTACTAGTCTCACCTCGGTCTTATGGAAAGCCTTCACAAGAAAATAAACCTTCTTCTTTAGCTGTGACATTTTTTGGCACGTTTGTAGAGTCATCAGTGCCTATCCAAGATCAGAAATAAGAGATATTTGTTAGAGGCTGGATCTATAGAGAAGAAAAATATATGCACAATGAGAACTTCTCTCCCTCTCCTAAATCTTATGGAAGAGGGTATACTTTTGTGAGATAGATGGGCTATCCTGGATATGGCCCTCTTAATCACAATTTGGATGCTAGAGCCGAACCCCTTGATCATTCTCTTTTTGGACGCAAGTCTAAGAAGCCGGTTGGCCTAGGATTTGAGAATTACAACAAGCGCACTATTCCTCTCTTTGATGAGTCAGATAGTGAAGATGAACTAGAATATGTACCTAATTTGATGAATCAACAAGACATGTGTGAATATTGGGTCCCTTCCACTAATCTCCTTTGGGGAGATTCTAATGTTCCAGTCACTCATGTGTCAGTTGCAACTTTAGAACACGAGTTGGATATAGAAGATCCTTTGAGAGAATGTCAACAAAAGAATCTTGTTCATTTAATGGAAAGAGAAGGTGACACTAGACGTTCCACATCCAGAGGTCCCAAACCTTCATGGTGTAAGCATCCTAGTCACAGTTCATACACCAGTTCACATGAGTATGAATGGGACTCCTTTTCTGAGTCCTCCACAATTGATATAGATGTTGATGTTATTCACATTTATAATTCTCAACCCGAGGTAGCTGACGAGTCACGTGTAGGATTAGAGGATTTGAACCCACATGTTGCCTTAGTGGATGATTCTTCACTTTATAGGATGAATCCTGATTTGGGTAGCTTAGAGGAATACTTGACGGACTCTGACTCTTCAGTCACCAACGATAATATCATTCACATTTATAACCTTGAACTAGTCGTTGACTTGCCTATTGTTCATCTTGACCTCATTGATTGGTCCCAACGCTATCAAGAACCTGAGCTCTTAACATTCCAAAATGATAATGAGATAGCTTGTTACCTAAATGCCATTAAACCCGTAGTCTCTTCAACCAGTGAACCGGCTACCAGCATGACAAAGCCAGACATCAAGTACCTTAGTCACAAGATAAAAAGAAAATAAAATCAAAAGAATAGGAGTTTTGATGGCGAAAACCACTGTGTGGCGGTGTCAGAACCAAAAAAAGTAAAAATAAATGACGCATCCAAGGGTGAAAACCTCTCTGAGGTGCCTAAGGATGAGGTACTTGATCGTCTCCCCAGCTATTTTAGAGATAGATCTTCAGTGCTTATTGAACCAACACAAGCAGTCAATTTGGGTACAAATGAGGCTCCATAGATAGTACACTTGGCTGAGTCCTTGTCACCTCAAGAAAAAGAATCTTACACTAAGTTCTTACAGAAGAAGAAAATCAATTTTGTGTGGACTTATTTAGATATGCCAGTGTTGGACATTAATCTTATCATGCATCACTTGTCCATAGCTCCAGGTGTCAAACCAGTTAAACAAAAATTGAGAAAGATGCATCCTCACATAGCTCTCCTAGTCAAAGCAGAATTAGAGAAACTCCTTGGTGCAAAATTCATAAGAGCTATTGCCTATGCTGAATGTATATCAAATATTGTACCAGTTTCCAAACATAATAAATCCATTCGAGTTTGCATAGATTTTAGAGATCTCAATAGAGCATGCCCAAAGGATGACTTTCCACTCCCCAATATAGATATGATAGTGGATATGACTACGCGTTATGAGATTTATTCCTTGATGGATGGTTTTTCCATATATAATCAAATTACGATAGCTCCTGAAGATCAAGAAAAGACTGCATTCACTTGTGCATGGGGTACCTATTGTTGGAACTTTATGCCTTTTAGATTAAAAAATGCATGAGCCACCTATCAACGAGCTATGACAACCATTTTTCATGACATGATGCACAAGAACATGGAAGATTATGTGGATGACACCTTGGCCAAGTCTAAACAGACACACACTTAGACGATTTAGAAGTCATTCTAGATCGTATGGAACAATTTCAACTAAGGTTAAATCCTAAAAAGTGTGCATTTGGAGTCACCTCTGGAAAACTACTAAGATTCACCATTTCAGCAAAAGGAATAGAGGTGAACCCTGAAAAAGTTCAAGCAATCATAGATATGCCACCTCCTAAAAATATTAGTCAAATGAAGAGTCTTCAAGGACGTCTTCAATCTATAAGGAGATTCATTTCATAGTTGGTAGATATAGCTCAACCCTTCAATAAAAACTTGCATAAGGGAGTCAAATGTGTTTGGAATGAGGATTGTCAAAAGATCATAGATCAAATCAAGAATTACTTGGCAAATCCTCCCATTTTAATGCCTCCTATCCTGGGGAAACCACTTATTCTATACATTTCAACAACATAATCTTCCTTGGGGGCATTACTAGCTCAACTTGATGAAAATGGGAAAGAAAGAGCAATATACTACATTAGTCGTACTCTTGTTTCATATGAGGTTAACTACACTAGCATTGAGAAAGGTTGCCTTGAATTTGTGTTTTCTTCCCAAAATTTGTGACATTACATGCTTACGCACACTATACACCTCATAGAGAAAATAGATCCACTCAAGTTTTTGCTAAGCAATGCTGCTCTCACGGGTAGACTTGCTAAATGGATGATGATAATTTCAAAGTTTGACATAGAGTACATTAAGCATAAAGTGATCAAAGGAAAAGCCATAGAAGATCAATTGGCTGAATTCCCAATACAAGACACTGCAGCTATTCAAGTTGACTTCCCAGATGAGCACCTCATGTATATGACTGAAAGAACATGGAAGATGTTCTTTGATGGGTCCTTTATGCAAAACAGTTCAGGAGCTGGTGTGTTGTTTATTTCTCCTCATGGGTACATGATCCCTAAGTCTTATAAATTATTGTTCCCATGTACAAACAACATTGCTGAGTATGAGGCTTCAACAAATGGACTTAAGATGGTCATAGAATGGAGAATCATAGAGTTACACATCTATGGGTATTTGCAGCTGATAATCAACTAAGTTAATGATGAATATCGAACAAAACATGAGAAAATGGTACCTTATAAGAAAATGGTTGATTCCTTGAAATGCTACTTCACATTTGTCACATTCCAACAAATCCCTAGAGCAGAGAACAAAGCAGTTGATGCTATGGCTACACTTGCTTCACTCCTTCAGTTAGAGCAGCATGAATCTAGATTTGAATTCCTGGTGGAAGAGCTACATCACCCTATCAATTATTCCCAAGAAAGCCATGTCATTTGTACCCTTTTTGGCCATGAGTCATCCCGATATGGTGCCATTTACTCATACCTTTGTGATGGCATTATTCCTGAAACCTTCAACCGATCTGAACGCAGAAACCTTACCCGAAATGCCTCTCACCATTCCCTTATCGCTGGTGATTTATATAGGAGGGGTCTAGATGGAACACTTCTTAGATGCTTAGAAAAGGAAGAATCTGACCAAGCGTTAGTTGACATCCATGAGGACATCTGTGGGGGACATTCCAATGGTCTTGCCATGGCCCGAAGGTTGCTTAGGGCAGGGTACTATTGGCCTACGATGCAGATTGATGCAGTAGCTTTTGCAAAGTCATTCCTTCTATATCATATTGGCCATTTTAGCGCTGGGCCTTTGATCTTGTTGGGAAGATTCATCCCAACTCATCAGGTGGACACAAGTTTATTACCACCGCTACTGATTACTTCACTAAATGGGTAGAAGCTATCCCACTTTTTGTTGCCTTGGGCAAGACAGTTTCTCTATTCATTATGAACCATATCATCTGTCGATATGGAGTGCCTTTCAAGATTATCACTAACAACAGAGGCCAGTTCAAGAATAAGGACCTTAAACAACTCTACAAGAAATTCAAGATTAAACAACATTGTTCCTCCATTTACTTCCCGCAAGGAAATGATCAAGCAGAGGCATAACACAAAACCATTCTTAAAATCTTACTTAGAACAGACTGTAAGAATGGTAGAGATTGGCACTTACAAATAAATTCAGCTTTGTGGGCCTATAAAATGAGTATTCGTACTCCTACTGGGGCTACTCCTTTTGCCCTTGCATATGGTGTTGAAGCAATGTTACCTTTGGAGGTTGAGATTCCTTCACTTAGAGTTTCCCTCCATGGTCTATTTACAGATGAAGACTACCGTGCCATGAGACTTCAAGAGTTAGAACTTCTAGATGAGAAACGTCAAGCATCGTTTGACCATATGAGGGTTTATCAAAAGTGCATGTCCAAAGCCTTCAACAAAAAGGTTCACCCTAGATAATTCCAAGTGGGAGATCTTGTCCTACGTGAAAATCTTAAGAATCAACATCATAGAGATCAAAAGGGAAAATTTGAACCTAATTGGCTTGGACCTTACATCATTACATCAGCTTTTGGGACAAGTGCTTATTTATTGTCTACAGAAAAAGGAGAGCAGCTCCCTGATCCTATCAATGTCTTGCACCTGAAGAAGTTCTATCCATGATGCCCATTTTGTCTGGGGGCATCCCTTTGTACATAATTATTGATCCTAAAAAAATCCCCAAAAATGATATATTGTCTAAAATTCTAAAAATCTGAAAATGTCCTGAAAAAAATGATCATCTTAGTGAAAACCTATCAATAGGTGCTTTGATGTATCTCAAAAAAATTATATATTCCAAAAATACAAAAAAAATAAAAAAATTCAAAAATTCAAAAAAGAAAAAGAAAAAGTGCCTTGGTGAAAACCTGGAAACAGGCGCCTTGGTAGCGTAAATTTTAAAAAATTATAAAAAAGTCCTAAAAAAAGAAGAAAAAAAAGAAAAAAATGATAGAGAAAAAAATTATAATAAAATGCAAGTGGTGAAAACCTGGAAACGGGCACTACTTGAGGCCTTTGCAGCCCTATTTCTTAGCGCGTGTTCGCAACACTTAGCCTTTCTCCATCATGCCTTGTCTTTGTCTTTGTCTAGGGGGCATAACTATGTTAGCTTTAGTCTCTTGGATGTGTTAGTCTTTAGGACATCCCACAAATGGTATTTTTCAACACCACCCAACTGTATTTTTCAATACAACTCCTGATATTGAGTATTTTTCAACACTTATTGGTTTGGTCTTACCTCATTTTGTCATGTGGTCTTACCTGCTTGCAAGCATTCGATCCTTATCCTTTGGAACTCAGTATTAGTTAACATACTTAAATTTTTAAACACAACACTTAATTCCTGAGCTATGTCATGATCTTTTCTTTGTGTGCTGACTGTTATTGACTTTCGTTGAGTGTCCTTGTCTAATAAGTCTCTCCGGGATGCATAGATAGAGGACTTGGGGCATGGAACATGTTTTTATTTGCTTCCTACTTTATGCTTCACTATTTTTGTACAACCATTCTTTTGGTCATCCTGACATCTATGCCTTGATGAAAGCGTGGTTTTGCTACATTAAATTGGGTAAGCTAACATCACAGTCATCTTGACCTTTATGTCTTTGATGCTTATGTTAGAATCTTTCCACATTCCAATCTGATATCAATCACATTCACATCTTCATACTTGTGCTTGTGACTAGTGATGATTGTGTGATTTTTCTGATGTCTATTAATAATGGCCCAATGATGAAAATAAGTTCCTTAACATTCTCTAATGGATGATGAACACAAAGTCCTATGTTACAATTGCTCTATTGCAAGTACACCTTTGCATTTTCATGTAGCTTGCATTGTTAGACCTCATGTCAGTTTGTATTTTTTAGGCTACATTATGATTTTGTGAGGGTTTTCCTTCATCTTTCTTGTGGACTTTTAATCAACAGTGATCACGTTCTGATCTTCATTTCTTTATCTTCTTTCGTGATCTCAATCAAAATTTTCTATCTTAAACAGCCGATTAATTTTGGGGCATTCTCTTTCTTCAGGCAAATTCTCTTTCTTCTCTCCATTTCTTTCCACCTCTTCCAAACTTCTATCTTCCATTCGCTTTCACCCCACTTCTTTTCTTCTAATTCAACCTTGGTGCATAATCTTTCATGCTGGATGATCTACATTGGTTCTGTGATCCTTATATCTTTCATCTTACATCAAGAACCTTACTTTTAGTTCGATTTGATCAAATTTTATCAATTTGTTGTTTCTCCTCTATCTCATTTTGATTTCAATCACGAGGGGGCAGTACCTATCAAACTTCAATCCTTGATTCAGCTTTATCAATCCTATCATTTGTTCCGCTTGAGGCAACCTTGCTTGAGGTTCTTATCTTGGACATGTCAATTACTTATTTACAACAGTGTTGACCTTGTCTTTTTTGCAATCAAATTATCTTTGTTCAGATGTCAATTACTTATTTACAATGGTGTTGATGTCTGTGTTGTTTTGTGATCCCAAATCGATCTCACACTTCAACTGTATTCTTTGACTACATGTGTTCCCAGAATGATCACACATTAGTCAAAGAGGGGCAAATGTATGCACCCTAAAA
>MU224422.1:2324898-2350819 GCA_018584345.1 Thuja plicata
CCTTGATCAAATTGTAATTAATTCAATTATTTCAATATTTCCTAAGGTTTGATCATTTTTATTTAATTAAAAGATTTAATCTCCCTTTTAATTAAATAAAATTCATCTTATTTAGTTAAATTAAATTCCTCCCATTTAATTAAATAAAATTCTTCTAATTTATTTAATTAAAAGAAAATCCCTCTTTTAATTAAATAAAAATCCCCACTTAAAGCTCTTCTTTTAATGAAAAAGGAAATAAATTAAATAAAAATCTCTTTTTCTTCACATCTTTCTAAGTGGTGGGATTTTTTCTTTAATGAGCACATTGATCAACCAAGATTTAATCTCCACAATTGCTTATTTATTTTTGCCTCTTAATCTCAACCGTTCACTTTCCTATATAAGGAAACCTCTCCTTCTCATTCTCATATAGAATTTTTATGTATTGTTATGCAGCGGGTTTGGAGAGAAATTTTGGAGGAGAATTTGAGCACTTTGCACTTGGATATTGTAACTTATCTCTTCTTGTCTTCTTCTTCTTACATCCATGGCTATTCATGTAGATTAGATTCATATTAGATTAAATACATATTTCCTTTCATAGAATAATCTTGCATTGTTATCATTTAGATTAATTTCCTTTCATGCATTGAAATCATATGAACTAGTTTTCATTTCATTTCATATTGTATGATCATGGAGACTAGCATCCTTGCTTTTTCTCTTTGAATCTCTCATTTCATGGTGTACTTGCACAGGCACAACTAGGTCAATCTGAGGGCCTTCATCACACACCTTTGCACTCCATGACTAGGGAGTTATGAGTTGATATTTGAGGCCTCATTCTTGAGCAACCTTGAATGGAATGATTCATATAAGTGTGACACATTTTTAGCACACACCCTTAAGGTGACAATCTCTTGTGCTTCACTAGGGTATCCATCTGCAATAAGCACCCAACTTCTTAGCTCCTCTAGCCTCCTTCCAATGTCTCTTTCTTCTCAATCATTCTTGTTTAATGTTTTCAGGGGTTCAAGTGTCTTCTACCATCCCTTTAAACTCCATAGTTATCCCTTTGGTTTTGGGTAAAATCTCTTTTACATCGAATTCAAGTTTCTACTTCAATTTAGACTAGTAGCCCTGTTAGGTCTACTAGGCCTAATTCACTAGTTTTTTTGCTTTTATTGGAAAACTTATTCAAACAACTCTCTAAAAAAATGTAGGATTCTGACACCCTTTTTGGATTTACCTAATATTTTCTAGGTCTCCCTTCCCCAACTTGTCTGTACAGGTGATTCATATAATCAAGGGTTTTTAGGGCTAATTTGGATTTTCAAAACTAGTCAAGGATTCTAAGTTTCAAAATGTCATCCAATGGATTGAACAAGTGCCAATCCTCCTCTAAGGTCTCTAAACAATTCCAAATACTCCTTAAAACCTCTTTTATTAAACTCCACACTTGAACTCCTACATTCAAACACACTTTTTCATATGCAAGCTCCTAACCGGGTCTCACTAGTCTCACCTAGGGCTTGCTTGCAAAAATAGAAACTACCACTTCCATACCTCCTCCAACCATATATAAAATTTAAAGAGGATCCCCTAACATGTCCTAAATTCCCATGATGATTCGACAATAGGGTTTCATGTGGGAGCCATTTCTTTACAACTCGGTCCTGGACAGGCCAGTGACAGGCTAGATCACAAAACTATTTACAAAACTAAACAAAAAGAATGAAAGAAACTTATAATATATGCTAAATGAAAGAAAAAACTCCTAATTACAATATTCCCACACAAAGAGACTAGATTTAATCCATTCAAATCAACTTCTATTGAAAACTTTTTAAACTGTTTAGAAACACAAAGATATAGTGTAAAATAAACTAACTTAAAAAAAACTTGTAAATTTCTCCAACCTCAAGATTTGGGCTCCTTAGGGATTATATTTCACTCCTCAAAATTGAGGGTGGTTTTTATACCCACCATTCCCTGAAACTTCCATTTTGTCTCGATTAGGACAATGTTGTCATGCAACTTTGCAAAGTTGCAAAAGTTATCTTGACAACTTTTGACAATTTTTGCAATTTTGACTCTAATCAAGTCTAAAGACCTTAAAACTTCATGAAATGGTGGATTAACATTATATAATCCATTTTAGGCTTATTTCCACTCTTTCCTAACCTATTTAGGTCTCTTGGCCCAAATTCCAATGCCAAGCCTAAAACTAGACTTGAACACAAAACAACTACTCTATGACCAAAACACTTTTGGATTATATTAAGTCTAACCTGGATCTTCTAAACACACACTCTAGATTCTCCTAGAGTCCTAAAACTATCCCTGAACTGGATAGGGTCAGTACAAGCCAAAATTGGATAGGACCAAGTGATCTTAAGTCCTAGGTACTCCTGCACCATTCTCTCAAACAGAAAAGAACTTAATTCACCACTGAAGTGACCAAGTTAGGATAAATTCCTAACTGTGAAACTCTGTCTCTTTGACCCATGTAGCCTCTTCATAATATTTCCCTTTCCACTTGATCAAATTCTCCCAATAGGCCTTATGCCTAGTCTTCTTTCTCACTCTTGAACTCAGTACCTTCTTTGTTGTTGGTTTTGAAGTGGAGGATAACTGAAGTTCTTCTACTTCATTGATCACCTCTGTGGGACTCTGATATGGATCAAGAATCGAACCTTTGTATACTACTAGGTCTGCTACATTGAAGACAAGATAAAGTCATATATCCTCAGGAAGCTCCACCTTATAAGCATTGTTTCCATACTTAGCCAGAATAACACAGGGTCCCAACCTTCTCATTTGAAACTTGTTGGGTAATCCCTTCTGCAATATTGCCTTGTTCAAGTGCACCATCACAAGATATCCCACTTGGAATTGAAGATCCTTCTTCTTTTCATCAATCTTCTGCTTGACATTGGCAATATTCTCTTTCAGTGTCTTCTTAACTGAATCATGCACCTCTTTTATTACATGGGCAAAGTCTTCTGCATACCCACTCCTAACTCTTTGGGCTCAAGAATACCTCTTGGATGCATACCATAGAATTCTTCAAATGGGCTTCTTCTAGTGGTCCTGTTGACTGTATCATTGTATGCATATTCATCTTGGGCTAATATTTGATCACAAGTTTGACCATACTCCTCAGTGTGTCACCTTAGAAGGTTATCTAGGCTCCTATTTACCACTTCATTCTGTCCATCTATATGAGGATGGTATGCAGACCCAAAAAATATATTGGTGCCAATCTTGTGCCATAATGTTTTCTAAAAATGACTCATAAGTTTTGAGTCTCAGCCTGATACTATACTGAGAGTTAGTCCATTAATGCTCACAACTTCTTTGAAAAATAATTGAACAATCTGACAAGCATCATGGATAGTCTTGCAAGGCACAAAATGTGACATTTTACTGAATCTTCCTACTATGACATAGATGCTATCATACCCCTATTTTTTTCATGGTAAGCCAACCAAAAAATCTATGCTAAGACACTCCCATGGGCTATTTGGAATGGGAAGGGGTTGATACAGACCAACATTGGAAGATGTGTCTTTAGCCTTTTGGAAAAAATACAACACTCTACATACTTCCTAACATCAAGATTCTTTCTTGGATAATAATAGTATCTTTGAACTAACTCTTGAGTCTTATTGACTCCAAAATGTCCACCAAGGGATCCATTATGCTTTTCTCGAATCAAATTTACCCCCATTCACCCTCTAGGCACACAAAGTTGACCACCTCTAAACAATAATTCATTTTGCAAGGTATAATCAAATAACTCACCATGAAAATGATTTTGGTGCTCCTTGCATATCTTTTAGGCATCTGCAAAGTCTCCATCCTCTAAGTATAGGCCCTTGAAGCTATCAATCCCAATGATTTTCAATTGAACCTCTTGTATTGTCAAGAGTCTTCTGCTTAGTGCACCAACAACTTAATTTTGTTGCCCCTTCTTGTGCTTGATGGTGAATGTATATGCTTGCGTGTACTCCACCCATTCCATATGCTTATGACTGAGTTTGTCTTAGGAATTGAGGAAACTAAGGGCCTAGTTGTATGTATAAACCACAAATTCCTTAGGAAGGAGGTAGTGTCTCCATTTCCTTATGCTTGGACTAGAGCATACAACTCTAGGTCATAGTAAGAGTACTTCCTCTTTGCATCACTGAGCTTCTCACTATAAAAAGAAACTAGCTTTCCCTCCCGGCCTAAGATAGCCCCTATGGAAATGTTGCTAGCATCACACTCCATAGTAAAGAGTTTCTCGAAACTAGGGAGAACAAATATGGGTTGAGTAGCTATCATTTTCTTCAACATCTTAAAACCCTAATCTTCTTGATCATTCCATTGGAACTTGGTTCTCATACCACCCTTGATGGTGTCTAACATAGGTGCACATATAGTACTAAACTGCTTGATGAATTTTATGTAATATTGAGCCAAACCATGAAAGCTTCTCACCTCTATATAAGCCTTGGGAGTAAGCCAATTGATGATTGCCTCCACCTTGCTTGGATCCATTTTGAGATTCCCATGTGATAATACAAAGGCAAGGTATGCAAGTTCCCGCTTCATGAACTCACACTTTTCCAAATTTATCATTAGCTTTTCCTCGTGCAACTTTTGAAACACAACTTGCAAATGTTTAAGGTGTTCTTCTTTAGTCTTTCTAAAGATCAAGATATACAACTAAAAACTTACCAATGAAGTCCTTCAACACCTCATTCATTAGCCTCATAAAAGTACTCGGGGCATTAGATATCCCAAATGGCATGACAAGCCATTAATACAATCCCTTAGTGGTCTCGAAGGCAGAATTCAACTCATCCCCTTCTTTGACCCTGATTTGATGGTACCCACTCTTGAGGTCAATCTTAGTAAAGTACTTGGCATCCCCTAAACAATCCATTAGATCTTCTATCCTTGGGATTGGGAATCTATACGTAATGTTTATTCTATTTATGGCCCTAGAATCAGTGCACAACCTCCAAGTAACTCCCTTCTTAGGGGCTAAGAGAGTAGGAACAACACATGGACTAATAATTATCCTAATCAGACCTTGGTCTATAAGCTCTTGGATTTGTTTGGAAATCTCCTCATTTTGTTGGGGTGTTATTTTGTAAGCAGCTTTATTAGGAAGTGTGCCTCCTAGGATAAAATCTATTTGATGGCTAATGGCTCTTTTAGGGGGTAGGGTAGTTGGTTGTCCACCACTTACTATGTCTTGGAAATCTTTCAACATTTCTTAATCTCTATAGGCAACTCTGTCTTCTCTTCTGTGGGCTTCAACACAAGTGCATACCCTACTCCTTCACATTCTTATAGGGTATCCAAGAACTCTTTCTCACCTACTAAAAGGGCATTATGTCATGTTGACTTTTCTTCCCCTTATTTTAACAAGGATTGTATCATGAAGGTAACTCCATCCTTCCTGAATGAATAGGCATTCTTGGCCCCATCACGCATGGCTTGCCTATTAAACTGCCAAGGCCTTCCTAAGAGGAGATGACATGCATCCATTGGAAATAAATCACATAGCACTGTGTATTTATACCTCCCAATGGTGAAGTCTACCCATGCTTGGTCATTAACTAGGACATATTGTCCCTTGTTTAACCAAGTAACTCTGTAAGGACTGTTGTGAGGAATCCTTTTCAATTTAAGTTTACTAATTGCCTCCTTTGACACAATATTGTCAGTTGACCCTGAGTCAATGATGACTTTACAAACTTTTCCCATGAATTTGCACTTCATTCTAAACAATTCCCTTCTCTGACAGGTTCTTTGATGAGTGTTCTTCTTATCATGAGGTTTTCTCCTTCTTTTGACTCTAAAGTACCTCTTCTTTCTTGTTACTAGATGTCTCTTCTTGGAAATAACTCACCCTTCTTTCACTTCCTTGTGAAGTAGACCCCTTCTTTAGACACCTATAAGACGGATGTCCTATTTAGTTATAATGATAGCAATTCATGGTTGCAAA
Source organism: Thuja plicata (assembly GCA_018584345.1). NCBI lineage: Eukaryota > Viridiplantae > Streptophyta > Pinopsida > Cupressales > Cupressaceae > Thuja > Thuja plicata. The sequence goes on from MU224422.1 coordinate 2,330,885, forward strand.
GTATGATCCTCTTCCTTGGCCACTATTCCTTCCTCTTCCACTGTTGGTTGAACCTCTACCTCTGTTATAACCTCCTCTGCTTGAGCTACTTCATGTTGCTCTGTCAAGTTTGTCTCACCTTGTGTCTTTAGTTCTATACTCCTACCTCCAAAACCTCCTCTACGACATCTACCATCTCTTCTTCTTCCTCTATTATTGTTTGAGTCTTGCTTATTCCTTAATTTATCTTCCATTTTGATAGCTAATTGATGTCATCTCTGCACTATGGTAGGAGTCAAGAGACTAAGTTCATCTTGAATATTCCACTTCAAGCCATTTAAATATCTGGCTACCCTCACACTCTCATCTTTGGACACTCTAGACCTCATGCACAATCTTTGGAAGTCCTCTGTATAAGAGTTGACATCTAACTCTTTTTTCCTTAAGACTCTGTCTTTTCTTGTGCAATTGGATTTCGTAATCCTCTGGTACATAGGCTTCTCTTACCTTTGCCACCATAGCTTTCCATGTAGCTATTGGTCTCTTCCCTTCTTTCTCCCTCTCATCTTGGATAAACTTCCACCAAGTGAGGGCAGATCCCCTAAGTCTTGATTTTTCTACTTTCACCTTTTGGGCTTCACTTATCCCATCACATTCAAAGTGGTTTTCAAGCCCCTCAATCCAATCTAGCACTACCTCTAGTTCCATTTTACTACTGAAAATAGGTATCCCCTCTAAATATTTCCCACTTAGTGCTTAAATGCTTCAAGGAATGGTTCTTCATTCAGGACAAGGTCTGGTTCAAGGAACTCACCATCTAGGGCCACTCCTTTATTCTTTCTTTCCACCTTATCCTTTACTTCTTTAGTCTTTTCATCTACCTGATCTAGCTTCTGCTCCAATTGAGCCAATCTTTCTCTGAGCAATTTATTCTCCTTTTCTTAATCATCCACCTTCTTGGCTAACTCTGCATTAGTCACCATTGTCAATTCTTCAACTGACTCTTCTGGTTGTAACATCAACCTACAAGCTTAATCTTATAGGCTCTGATACCAATATGATAGATACTAACTAGCTTGCTTGCACTTTGCTTGATTAAAACTCTCTAAGGTCCTAATCCTTCCAAGATCCTAACCATAAATCCTAGGATAATCTAAGTCCTCTCCAATCTTGAGTAGGACTTCTTCAATGCCTCCTCTTAATGCGACAATCTCTTGTGCTTCACTAGGTTATCTATCTCCAATGAGTACCCAACTTCCTAGCTCCTTTAGCCTCCGTCCAATGTCTCTTTCTTATCAATTCTTATTTTTTAGTGTTTGCAGAGGTTCAAGTGTCTTCTACCATCCCTTTTAAGTCCATCTTGATCCCTTTGGTTTGGGGTATCAAGCTCTTTTACATCGAGTTCAAGTTTCTACTTCAATTTAGACTAGTAGCCCTATTAGGTCTATTAGGCTTAATTCACTAGTTTTTGGCTTTTCTTGGAAAATTTATTCAAACAACCCTGTGAAAAAATGTAGGATTATAACACCCTTTATGGAGCTACCTAATATTTTCTAGGTCTCCCTTCCCCAACTAGTCCGTACATGTGATTCCTATAATAAAGGGCTTTTAGGGCTAATTGGGATTTTCATAACCAGTCAGGGATTATAAGATTAAAAAAGCCATCCAATGGATTGAACAAGTTCCAATCCTCCTCAATGGTCTCTGAAAAATTCCAAAAACTCCTTAGAACCTCTTGGATTCAACTCTACACTCAAACTCCTACATTCAAACACACTTTTTCATCTACAAGCTCCTAACCGGGTCTCACTGGTCTCGCCTAGGGATTGCTTGCAAAAATAGCAACCAACTGCCACTTATAGACCTCCTCCAACCATATTTACACTATAAATAGGCTCCCCTAACATTTTCCAAAGTCCCATGATGATTCCACGGTAGGGTTTCATGTGGGAGCTATTTCTTTACAACTTAGTCATGGACAGGCTAGTGACAGGCTAGATCACAAAACTATTTACAAAACTAAACAAATGGAATGCAAGAAACTTATAATATATGATAAATTAAATAAAACACTCCTAATTACAATAATCCCACACAAAGAGACTGGATTTGATCTATTTAAATCAACTTCTATTGAAAACTTCTTAAATTGTTCAGAAACATAAAGATACAGTGCAAAATAAACTAACTTAAAAAAACTTATAAATTTATCCAACCTCAGGATTTGGGCTCATTAGGGCTTATATAATACCTCCTCATAGGTGCAAGTGGTTTTTATACCTACCATTCCCTATAACTTCCATTTTTTCTCGATTAGAATAATGTTGTCATGCAACTTTGCAAAGTTGCAAAAGTTGTCATGACAACTTTTGGCTTTTTTTGCAATTTTGACTCTAATCAAGTCTAATGACCTTCTAACTTCATGAAATGGTGGATTAACATTATAAAATCCATTTTTGGCTTATTTCCACTCTTTCCCAACCTATTTAGGTATCTTGGTCTGAATTCCAATGCCAAACCTAAAAGTAGACTTAAACACAAAATAACTACTCTATGACCAAATCACTTCTAGATTAGATTAAGTCTAACCTAGATCTTCTAAACACACACTCTACATTCTTCTAGAGTCCTAAAACTATCCCTTACCTAGCTAGGGTCAATACAAGCCAAAATTGGATAGGATCTTGAGCTTAAGTCCTAGGTGCTCCTGCACCACTATCGGAGCTAGACCCTTTTCTCTACTTTATGGAGCTGAAGAGTTTTTACCTTTGGAGGTTGAAATTACATCACTTAGATTTTCTCTACATGGCATATTGACAGATGAAGAGTATGGAGTTTCTAGGTTGGAATAACTAGAATTGATTGAAGAATGTCAACACCAAGCATATGATCATCTAAAGTTTTATCAAAAGAGGACGTCAAGAAACTATAACAAAAATATTAAACCTAGAGAGTTTCAAATAGGTGAGCTAGTTCTACGAGAGAATCCAAGAAATAAACAAGAAAGAGAAAAGAGAGGCAAATTTGTGGAAAATTGGCTAGGACCCTTTGTATTCATGTCATCCTATGACACATGAACCTACAAATTAGCCATGTGTGATGGAGAAGAATATGAAGAACCCATAAATAACATTCACCTTAAGAGGTTCTATACCTAATCAGTTGAAAGAGTATCAAATGAATGATGAACATGAAAAAATTCAAAAATATCAAAAAATGGAAAAACATCAAAAACATTGAAATATGCATCCTAAAGAAAGCAAAAACATTGAAAAAAAATAAAAAATACAAAAAATTGAAAAAGAGAAAAAAGTGCCTTGGTGAAAACCTAGCAAATAGGCACCTTGGTAGCAAAAAACAAAAAGAAAATAAAAGAGAAAAAATACAATAAATCCAAGTAGTGAAAACCTGGCAAACAGGTGTTACTTGCTCCAAATTGAGCTCCTTTATCTATCAAGCATTGCATTTCCATTTTTTGTTATCCTTGTACATATCCGTTTACATCTCATCATTTGTACATGGCCATAATAAAACCCCAAAATTTTCATAGCGCAGTCATCCAAGCAAGCTTTTATCATGGTTTGGAAATGGTCTTAGTCTATTATCATTGTCAAAATCCAAACTAGGGGCACAAATCCAAACTTCGGGAGTTCAACATTGAAACAGACACATGTAGAACACAAATGCTTAACCAACATCAAGAATCAAGGCATTTGAAATTCTTAATCAATCCAAATCATCAAAATTCAAACATCCACACTTTTAACCACAATAAAAAACAAACACATCAAAATCGAAGCCGAACATCAAATCAAACAACTTGAACAAAATCAAAATGGAGGAAACAAATTAAATATTCTTTTGAAAAGTGTGGATTAACTAACAATGACAAATAAATTCAAATGTGTGTTTCTTGATTTTTGACATCATGTCTTTTTAGCAATTTAAGGATGTCTTTTGACGAGAGGAGCAATGATGAAGCATGATATTTTCTTGGTTTTTTTCTTGTAAGATTAATTCAAAGAAGTATACAAATCAATCTTAAGGCATGATCATCAAATAATCATGATCAAGGACATTAGCATATGAAAGGGATTACTTCTTTGTCTATTTACACAAAAGGATACTTAGGCCATTTAGGTTATTCATACCTTAATTCCAAGATCCACTTGCAATATTGAATCTGATAGAAACGGTATTCATACCACCATGGTTTGGAAATATAACCAATTAGGGTTGTACTGATTTCAACGATTCAAAAGAAAACCTTAATTATGACACTTTCCATAGTGAATCCGATGAAAGCGATAGTCATACCACCATGGTTTACAAATATAACTAGTAAGGGTTGTACCAATTTTAGCGATCTACCAAAAAGCTCAATAATGATAATTGAAAAATAAATTGATCCAAGGAAATGTGACAACAATCTAGTTACTTTTGCATGTTTCATTCATGTTAGATTAATCTTGCATTGACAATCAATGTGAGATTTCTCAAGGGGGTGGAAAGTTAATCCAAGTCAAAATCATCAAAATTCTCCTTTCTATGGAATATATTGGACGTTAACAAAAACAATGCATCTCATTTTCATGTAACTTCATTAATCATTAAGTGCATTTCCTTAATTACATTTCACTTACATTTAGAATCATTATCCATCATTAATTTAGGTTCATTAATAATTAATCATTAAGTACATATCATTAAATCATTATCTCTCATTAAACATCAATTGCATTTCTGTTAGGTTCATTAATCATTGATCATTTAAGTGCATTCATTACATGTCATTTAGGTTTGTTCCACATGCATTTAAAATCATTTCATCATTAAATAGGTACACATCTCATAATCATTATATAAATATTACAATCATTAAGTACATCCAACATCATTGTTGCATACTATAAACATTGCATCATCATCATAAACAAATCATTGCATTATATTCCATAAAGATCACTCGCCATATATACATTGTTCATCTAAGCAATGACTCCATTTAGGCCACATAAATACATCCAAATATATAAATCCACACGAGTAAAATATCCAACTCTAAAACATCTATGTGAATATCACAATGCATCCATACATGAACATTTAAGTCAACTAGGTACATCCATGCATCACATATATGTCAAATAAGTGCATCCATAAGAACAACAAAAAATAAGCATAAATAAAATCATATCAAATTGCATCCATCTGCATCATATATAAATCATCATAAAATCATAACAAGCCCAATATATCATGACATCAACAAGGAGATAAATCATAAACAATAAGGAATGGTGAGACTATATCTAATATCTATCAAATGTACATAATCAAAGAGCCCATCAAGCATCCATAATCAACGAACATCATAAATTGTCATAATCTATACATCATCAATAAGAAATCAAAGGATGCATGAAATGATACACCAATATGGAAGAAACTCCAACTCTGTCCATCACCAGCCCCCATATTCCCACCTAAACCTAACAATGGACCATAACTAGTACCAACATTTGGAGACCTGGACGATGATGGATATGTTCTTCTAGGAACATGCGATGTCTGACCTTATTGAATATGAGCCACGACTGCATCCAAACCCTATACAACACTAGTCACCTAAGCCAACTGACCCTGTATTGTTCTCACAGTAGACTATAATGCCTGTATGTCCTGACTAGGTGCAGGTGGAGCCACTAGAGGAACTTGTACTACTGGGGAAACTGACTGAACTGGAGGACCTTGTACACCAGGGTGACCTACTCTCGGACCTCGACCTGCATATCCTTGAAGCAACACTGCCCTCGGTCTTGGAGGTATATGTCCCATCTGTCCCACATGAGCATGTCCACCCTAAAATCTGACCCTACCTCCACCATCTCCACCTTTACCTCTATCATCTTTGCCACCACCTCCACCATCTCCACCTCTACCTCTACCATCTCCACCTCTACCACTACCTTGATCACCGCCACCCCTAGGAATAGGTATAATAACCCCACCTCTCCCTCGCATAACTCTACCTCGAGTTCTCCCACCTGCTCTACCATGTCAGGCACATACTCTACCACATCGTATCTTAGCTCCTCTCCACCATCAAGGTCCCCCATATCCATCACCTTAGTAATCATCATCATCATCATCATCATCATCATCATCATCATCATCAATATCCCGCTCATCAATATCCGAGACAGGCTCAGCTGGATCTGTAAATCTCTGAAAAGGATATATAGCAATCCATTGTGCATTCTCAGGAGTTACACCTTCATTTAATATATCTCCTCAATAATCCCATGGCATGGGTCGAAGACCCACAACTTCATCATAAGCTTCTCATAAATCAATGTAAGGACCCCACAAAGTTCTCTTTGTCTCCACTCTAGCATAATGTGCTAACCCTTGTGGGATGCCTTGTGGTCAACCAAACTATCTGAAAATATGCATAAAGAAAAATCTCTCAATCACCAATGTGGTCTGACTAATCAACCATCTTGCCCTGAACATGAAAGGTACCTCATCCACATCCTTGACCCAAGGCTCACATCCAATTTATGGTCTCCAACATACTTGATCCATATCATTAAGCATGCGTCTCTATTATTCTAATCTGCCCAACCGAGGCTGGACAATCACTCCATGATAAGAAAAAATATACGACCAATCGATAGGAGGAACTCTGTCAGCAATGGGTCTTGCTATAGGGAGATTCTCCCAGGCCCACATTTGTAATAACACTCCATTGACAAAAAGTGCAGTACTGTGCTTATATACAACATAATGTAAATCATGATATAGGTGCGCAAGCACACATGAACACCTAGCAAATCTCCTCGAATGTGCTATCATGTCCTCTACTATGCATGCCCATATAACTGCAAAATCGTGCCCTCATTTATCTAGGATTATAAATCATCCAATAAGTGTGACTAACACTAACAAAAGTGGCTCATACTATTGTAGCATTATACAAAATTAGATAGTCTAATACCTAATGGCCGTATCTCCAAATACTCGGCGACAAGTCTCCTCATCATATACCTGATCATTGTAAACCCACTCTCCCATGGTAGGAATATGGAGAATCCTATATACATCCTCAGGTGTGATAGTCATCTCGCCCATTGGTAAGTGGAAGGTGTTATGGTTCGAGTGCCATTACTCAACCAAAGCAGTCAATAAACCCATGTTCACCCTAAACTGGGGCATATCAAGAAAGTACCTCAAACCACACCGCCCTATGATCCATCTATCAACATCACTCAAATTGGGAATCATATCAAAAAACCATGGATAGAGACCGCGTACTACTAGTTTCCAAAAGGAAATCTATTTTTCAACTCAAACAATTCAATCAGTCAATATCATCAGAATTGATTACCTAGCGTTAATCAATCAACCTATTATCTACTTGTTCATTTATGAGTGCATTAGATTTCCTTACTCTAGATCTTGAGGATGAAGCATGACATCTATTTTACACATCAACCTATCAACCTATCTGATTGACATCAATACCACATCAACTACATCCTCTAGGATGATATTAGAAATACTTTATTTTTGAAAAACAACATTATCCAGAACCTCATTAATATTTATCATATATATAAATGAAACAAATTATGTTGACATACTAAGTCAAAAATGCAATATTGTTAAAATTTGGGCATTATTTTATTCATCACAGGTGCTAAAAGGCTTAGGCGAAGCAAAAAAGGGTGTAGGCGCTATAATAGTGTATAGACACTATTTTGCATCATATGCGCTAAAACAAATTGTGCTAACACTATTATAATGTGTAAAATGCACAAACATGTTTTAGGCTCTAAAATACCTATTGGAGGAGCTAAAACTAATCAAAAGTGCCCTAATTTAGGCGCTAAAATAGTGTGCATAGGCACTAAAAGATTTTATAAGTGCTAGAACTATTTGCAGAGGCGCTAAAACACTAAAGAATGCTGAAAAACATGAAATTCGTGCCTACAAATTCAAAATTTAGCCACAAATGATCAAATTTGAAAGCACGAGTTGGATTTCAAGACATATCGGAGGTCCATAGGCTGCTAGGCGCTGAAATATCCTTCCCTTCTCAAATCTGTGCTCCTGAATCTGGACAACCATGATTTCTACTCGCAATGAAAACCTAGGCCAGAGAGGCAAATTGCAAGAGAGGAAAGTGAAAATGAGATGGTTAAATGGTCATTTTTACTCCTTTTATACCTACTTTTCACCTTTTGGAGGGGTATTCTTGTCTTTTTCATCCACTAGTGTCATTTTCATCCCAAATTTTTTTACCAGGGCATTTTTTTTCAAATTACATATCGAGAAACCAATCGAAAATAGAATTGCCACAAACTTAAAAAATTTCTTGAAATTCTAAAACCCCTCTAGTTTATCTAATAACATTTCTATTCATTTCTCAAGGGGGCATACGATCATCACAACATCAAATCATTAGAATCCAGACAAGGTTACAAAATCAGAGATATTAAGCATCAACATTTTCAAAATCATCAAAATCTGCATCTTAACATCATATTAGACATCAAATTAACTATCAAATTGAACATCAAATCGGGTATTCTTTGAACCAATGTGTTTCACACATTGATTCAAAGAGGGGCATTTGTATACACCTAAAATTAGTCAACGCAAGTCAAAGCAAAAATCAATCAAATACAACTATTTTGAATTCATTAAAATCAATAAATCAAATAACTAGGTAATTGAAATAATCATTTAATTACTTAGTTCACCAATTGATTAAATTCAATTCAATAAAATAATCATGGCTAAAGTAATTAATTCTTTTGAATTAATTAAATCCTAATATTCCTCACCCACCACTACATGAGAAAAAACCACTCAACCAATGGGAAATGAGAAAAGAAAGCACATGGATTGCAAAAAAAGGCTTTGCTATCTTGACCACTCAATCTTGTCCACTCAAAGTGGACACATCACTCACCCTTAACCTTAACTACACTTTGATCATGATTATCTTAACTTACCCCCTACACCTTGGGAAATCTTATAAATAGGAAGCATAATTAAGTACAAATCAGAAATTCACATCTAATTACATCTACTTTCATTCAAGCATTATAGTTATAGTCAATTTGCATCCACTATCTTTGGAGGCAAGATTGAGTTCATACATAACATCATCATAATGACGAAATTCATCCATGTTTTAGTAGATTTGAGCATTTAGAATAGGGCAATTTAGCTTAATTTGCATACATTTGCATCTTAGATCCATCTTTTCATCATTCTTGGTATAATTCTTATTCTAAGGGTTGTCACTTTAGGTTTTCTTTGCAGTTGAGAGCACTATTTTAGTCCTTCTAGCTAGAGATCCATAAGACGCTCTTGACTTTCTTTCATTTTTGAATTGATTAACTAGTATAGATCTTTTGAATTCAACTTGAAAGTATGTCAAACTAATGTTTCATGCAGGTTTACACACACACACACACACACACACACACACACACACACACATTACTTTTGCTTAAAAGTTTCTAAGGCCTTTTTAACAAAACTATTTTGATTGTATCCTTCAATCATTTTATTCTATGAGATCACATTTCTTGATAATTTCTTAAAGTTGCTCAAACTTACAAATGTAAAACGTTCAAAGCAATGCACAAGTTGCTTTATGCTTCTATGTTTTACATACATTTCTTCTAGGGTAGTGACACATACAACATCTATGAAACTCTTATATCGTTTATCCGTTGATGGATGTTGATACGTAGTTCCAAAGCTCTAATTTTGGCACAAGTTGGAAGTATGCTAGCATGTGTAAATTGTTTTAGTTGGAGATCTATTTGTTGCATTTGGTGAAACTTGTAGTCACCTACTTTCACACTTGGCTTAAATGTTAGTGATTTTTTTGTTTTTGAAAAGTTGGGCATGTTTGAAATGCAAATTGTCTATGTTTAACTACAATTTGTAATTCATTTAAATGTTCTTTTAAAACATAACTATAAATGCAAGTCTTTTTTATCACCTCTCTTCAATATTGTCTAAACTAGGATTTTGGAGTAATTATGTCAAGTTGAAAGCTTACTTATTTAAAAACCACGTGCACACTAGAAGCTAATTATGGGATACCAAGAATCACAACTTACAATTTCATATTAGATACCCCATTCTAGATTTGAACTTAAGTCCCCATGATGAAGATTGAATGCTCTAACCAATAAATTCAATCCCTTTGACTTTATTAATTAACTCAAATTGTTGATCTAATCATTTTCAAAATAAATAATATTTTTAATAATTAATCATTAAATTTTTTGGAAAGAAAAGGTAATAACCCACAAAAATAAAATAAATCTAATAATTATCAGAATAAATAATGTTTCAATTATTTTTCATTAAAAAATTTGAAAAGAAAAAGTAATAACTGACAAAAATAAAATAAAAGAATTTTAAAATTCTATGAAGCCAAAAATAGCCTAGGGATAAGAGCTAATATCTACTTATATATTTTTCCTATCAAGTGACCTTGAACTACTAGTAATTGACTTTTGTGATCTCTGACAAGGAATTTTTAAATCTGAAAATCTCTTCCTGTATCTCAGACCCTGTTGCTCGCTGCACGGGAAACAGAGTCTGCCCTTTCGTTTTCTATAATTTAGATGTTTGCATCAGCAACCCCAATAAGGCGACAGATTGAGCAAAACCTTTAACGATCCTGAATACTGAAGTTCTATAACAGGTGCGTATTGTTTCTTCTTTTGTCTGTATGTAGTTTGAATGAAGTGTATATATGTAGTTCATAGGGGCTTAAAAAATAACCACCACTTGACATAAATTTGGATTATCAAGACGGGTGTGCTTTGTTTCACTTTTTCTGAGTGTAATTTGATAGATATATGCATTTAATCTATTGCTGCTTAAAAACTGACTACTAGAAATTGGAAATTTAGACGTCAAAATTTTGACAATAAGAAATGATGTTTTGAATCACGCGGATAATACGAACTAAATGTGTTTGCATGTCTGCAGATTTTGGTGATCATAAAACTATATCGAAAAATTTCCAGTTAGTGTACTTGCCTTCGTTTTAGGATATATTTGGAGATACAATGCAGAGAAGAAGGGCAAGAGAAAGACTTGAAACAGAACCTGCTTCTAACAGCAGTCAGGATTCGAAAGAGGCTACTATCAGTAGCAGTAACGATTCAACATTGGAGACAAATCCCACTTCAATTCCAAAAGGTCCAGAGAGAAGTTCAAAGAAGGCAGCACTTAATTGGGCAGCATTGCTCTTTGTAATCATCAACTCATCTTGGCTTGTCTATCACTTTCAATTCGAGAGGCTGCCTCTGCCTCTTACTGCTGCTCAGGCTGGTAAGAGAGGATTCTCAGAATTGAGAGCTGTCGAGCATGTTAAAGCGCTGACAGGATTTGGCCCTCATCCTGTTGGTTCCGACGCACTAGATCGTGCTGTGAAGGTTGGTATTGGTTTTAAAGTTCAAGAATCAGATCGTGCTATGATAGGTCTTTTCTTTTTGGTTAGTATTGTATAGAATATAGGAGATGAGATGACCATTCATGTCCTTCAGGCCCAAATGGCGCCGATAAAAGATTGTTTACTTGTTTTTAAGATTACTTGTACGAGTGTTTTGAAGATTGAAGATTTTGGGCTCTATGTTATGACTACAAATTATCTCTCTGATGTGATTACATGGTGAGAAAGTTAAAAGGAAATGCTTGCCATCTTTTGGTTGAGCGGTGATTGCTAGAGAAATATATATTGGTGGGGATTAGTTTTGTTCATCTGTACCTGATATTTGTATGAACTTTGGACCGCTTCCTATATTTTAGAGGCATTTCCTGAATTTAAAGATGTGAGTTGGAGGCAAGACCCTCACCATTAGACGACACATGAATTTTTCCCTAAATGATCTTTTTATTGTTAACATTGCTCGCACTCTCGGAGATTTTGAAGTGTACATGTTCGTTAGACATACCTTGGGGAAAACTTGTCCTTATTTCTTAGGAGCTTTTGGGGGGCTACGCAGATAGATTCATGTCATGAAGCCTGTCGTTAGATCTAGGTGTGAGTGAACTATTCAGAATGCTCTATCTCAGGTCCTTTGGCCAGTGGTTCTCAAGTATGATTAATTTACTGAAAAGAGGTCGAGGTTTATTGGCTATTTGGACAATTTAATGTACTACCGTAGCACTATGTTATGTGGTACTTGAATTTTAAGTGATATTGATCTCTTATCAAATAAAAATAATCTTTATTTTTTTGACACATAGGGTAGTTGCCTAGGGTTGGAAGTATCTCAATGAATAAATAGAGACTGCCTAACCTTGAGAGGACCATTCTATGGTCATTTCACATTTTCTAGATCTAGAGAGGGTGGCTTGTTAATAATTTTTCTATGTGAGTTCAAGGACAAAATTTGTGTTAATAATGTATTTCAATTTATGACACTAAAAATCCACATGGCTGTACAGTACTGAAATTATTGTTTGTTGTATTTGCATATTGCAGTATGTTTTGTCAGAAGCTCAAAGGATTGAAGAAATGGCTCATTGGGATGTTGAAGTTGAAGTGGATTACTTTCAATCAAAACCTGGTGTAAACCGTCTCAAGGGAGGCTTGTTTGGTGGGCGAACATTGATCTATAGTAATTTAAAGCATGTGGTTATTAGAATCACTCCAAAGTATGCTACAGATGCAGAAAATAATGCAGTTCTCATTTCTTCTCACATTGATACAGTCTTCTCCACGTATGGTTACTGGACATTCTCTCTCATTTTACATGTTAGCCTTTTCTCCATGGTGTATAGTAGAATGTAAAGTTTGGGAAACATGATTGCTTGCTTATAGCTTTTCCATCCTCAACAAAGTCTTTAAACAAAGCCACTCAACTGTGAATTGCATGAAACTCTTTGTAGGATTGTGTGCTCTATCTTTTTTGGATCTATGTCATCAAGGACTACGCAGAATCCTAGATCTACAACTTGTAATGTCTTATTTGACTTGCAGTCTCAATGGGATTTTTTTTAAGGTGTACCTATTTGAAAAGGACACGTAACAAAGGTGAAGCAATTTAAACCAATTTTAGACTAGTATAAGTAGATTGTGTAAGGGCTAATCTCAACCAAAATTGATTCTACATTCCATCACAAGAGTGACACTCTTAAGCTGGATGAATAAATTTCAAGGTCTTTTTAAACCTTAGAATGGCTTATGCTTGTTCTCTATCTCTACTACAGTATAATTTGTTTTGAGTTGTTTCTTATTTCTAGATCTTGACTCCATAAATAGTCTTTGCCATTGTGTTTATTAATGTGTTCGGAGTCCCATTTGCTATGAAAATTATTCACCTCTTAGAGATTTTAAGTTGACTAGGACATTAGCATAAGTACAGGAAGCGCTTATGAAAGATCAGATTTTATATTTGGTTGATTGGTTAAACTGTGCAAAGTGTACAATGAATACCTTCTTGATTTGGTATGATTCCAACAGACGATACAGTTCATTTTCTGTTAGAGTTACTTCATATGTTCTTGAATTTCGGGTTTGATGTACACATTTTCGGTTTCAGTGATTATCCTCATGTATATATAACTGAGAAAGTAATGGAAAGTATTTTTGCCAGTTTTAATATGTCTGTTTATGATTGATTCTTGTGCTAGTAGATTTAATTTCTTTTCTTTGCATAAAAGATGTGATTGTATCATTATGCGATTGCCCCTAAGATTCATATCTGTGGGTTACCATTGGAAATAGAGCTGTAAGAGTCTGTCAAGATGCAATACTATGATGTTCAACATTTATGAATGTGAGGTCATTTCTTCATCCATCAAGGTAATGTTAGCAGTCATTGTAATGTCATATAGTTAATGTACTTCCTTGGCCGCCTTGTTATAAGGGATATGTGTTTATATTTTAGACTCAATAAGTTACTTTCCGTCTCTGAGGTCTGATGAGTTTATAGTCAACCCAGGTGAGAGATTCTACGTTATTACCCTCCCTTAAGGTCATATAAATGACTGCACCAAGCTAATTTCTAACACGATTAATCTATCAGTTTCAAGAGGTTCTCTTAGGATGTTGGATATTTGCTCATTGATTTGCGCAATATTAGAATTCAACTTATCCATTTTCCACAAGCTTTTGAAAGCAAGAATGGTATACTTAATGCTTTGTATGTGCATGGTGAAATGATATTTATATATTGCAAAAGAACTGAGTTATTAACAGAGATAGCAACTGCTATTTGAAAACAAATGCTTATAGATAATTTGAAATAAAACAAAGCCTAGATGTAGATGAAGACAGATTGCAGAATATTGAATATCTGAATCATGAAAGTTATGTCATTTTGAAGGGAAACCTTCGAGTGAGAATAACCAAACAATAGAATATGAAAAAGGATAATCCTTATTCCCATTGATCACCTTCCTTACTATTTTCAAACAAAGTAGGTTGGGAAAGCCCCACAAACACTAATTGTGCTGACTAAACAGAAAATATAAATCTAGAAACTAGTAGAAAACTACTCAAAGGTTATGCATCCTGCCAGTTGGCTGCATAACCCAAATACAAAGAAAAGTGTATGACTAGGGTCATAACACTAGCAAGGATGAATTTTCCCTTCTAAGTCAGCTTCTGAGGTTTTGTTTGCTTTGGAAATTTTCTTCCATTGACCTTATCAAGGAAAGATGCACGGGGAATTGGATGAATTGAAAAAGAAGGTTTCAGCTCCAGATTGTAAGTGGCTAGGCCAATGCTGTGAAAGCACCATATGAGGACCACAGAACTTAGGTCCAAGAGTGTTGTCTTTCTATTGCTTGAGAGAGAACTATTTGTATAGCTGAACCCTTAGATCCCAGACTCCTTCAAAATCTTTTCACTCCTATACTAATCCACTTCTTGCTTCATCCCATTCTAGATCATAACCATATTCCAGTTGGATGCTTTGTTGGTGCTGGAAGTGTTCCTCTGTGGCCTAAACCTTTGGCTGGATCTGCAGATATGAAATCACAAACAGAATAGATGTGCATGTATCCATATTCCATATTCAGTCCCATATCCAGATTCCATATATAGAATCTTGAAGGCACGATATGCAACAAACTCACAGTGTGACTTGTGGTCTATGATCTTCTCAGAAGTATTTCAACTTTGTTGGCTCTTAATCTGATTGAAGTGCAAGAACAATGGGAGGAAAGGCAAAGGGATCAACGTTGGCAACAAACACTTCAACGGTACAAAGAAAGGACGCGTAGGGAGGAAGAAGAGAGGGATACTGACCGACGCCATACCCCTGGTAATTAATGCCCCTATGACCAAACAAGGATTGGCATAACCCATACAACCAAGCGGAGGGCGAAGGAGCAGTACAAAGATCTCTCTGTTTGAGGCAATAGAGTTACGAGAAATCATCAAAAGAGCTGAGAGTCTAGTGAGAGTGGAGAGTCCACCAAAAAGAAAGAGCCGTAGTGTGAGCCGAAGTCGTAGTCGGGAGAGAGCAAGATCTCGTGCGTGGTTTGAGTTGGAGGAGGTTGCCAAAAACCTACCACTCTCGGATGATGAAGCAATCGACTAGGCAAGTAACCAAGTGGCACACTCGGCGTCTTGTGAAGACTCCGAATCCCTAGCCAGTACCAATACATCAAGCCTGTCCGTACAGTTGGACGAAGGAGAGCAGAACCTCCAGATTGAGGTTGTCAAAATTTTTGAAACTACCTTGCACCGTATTCAAAACCTGTCTCTTGGAGAAGAACCAAGAATAGTGGGACCAAAGCTGAAGACTCCAGGGAGGAGGGAGTACAGACACAAGGGAGGCGACACAGGTGGATGTGTAGAGGAATTACGCGTGGCCGAGAGTGCAAGCGAGGCACCGAGATGCGGTCAAGAGAGAGACACTCCATTTTGGTTAGATACATATGGTGGCTACTGAGGAAGAACAATGGTGAACACCCTAGAGAAGCAAGAGCTCCCCAACTTCACTGAAGATGGGTCAGAAGACCCTGTACGCCATTGTAAGACTTGCGTGACAATATGGGAGGCCAATGGCGAAGATGACCATGATTATTGGTTGAAGGCATTTCCTGCCACATTACGAGGAATTGCCATTGACTGGTACACAGACTTGCCAAGAGGAAGTAAAGCAACATGGACCGATCTCAAGAGGGCATTCGAGGAAGAATTCAAAGTGCTAAGAGATAACAACAAAATAGTGGCAGAAATCTATAACATGAAGCAGAGAAAAAAATGAAAATGTACAAGCTTACAATCATAGGTTCAGAGAGTTGCTTGGCAAGTTGGAGAACCAGGCAGTCGATGGGTTGAAAAAGAGATGGTTCATTGAAGGGTTGATTTCCAAGCTACCATATCGCAATATCCCCAAGCGGACTACACCAAGGCACATTTACAAACAATAACACATGTACAACACAACATATAACAACATACAAAAGAGGCAAGATACAAAATAGAAGAATGATTACAACATTTCGACTCCTTTATCGCCTTGCGCCAACGGAACAACAAGGATCATTTAAAGAAATCTAAACAAAACATATAACAAGCAACACATCACGAGGGAAACACAACACGACAAGCAAAACACACAAAGACTAACATGCTAGAGAAGCCAATCAAGGGCATCGCTTGCACCCCCATCTTGGTTTGTATCATTTAGGGAAGGTGGGCAACTCGCAAGAGGAGCAACATCCAACATAGTAGAAACAATTGCCAGTTCCAAACAAGGACCATGTTGTGGGTCACTGTGTTCGATACTAGGAGTGATTGATAATTGTTTTGAAAGCATGTTAGGCAAATCATGATCAAGATCAATAATCTCATATTCATCAAAATCACTAGCATGTAAATCATTGTTAGCATCAATAGTATTATCAAGGGTATCTTCTTCATCAAGATTAATCACAATAAAATCCAAAATACGAATTGAATCATCATGTTTATTCATTTGAAGAGTGTTATGATTGTTAACTTCCTCCACAGGCTCAAGCATGGGCTGGTCAAATGAAGGTAAAATGTTTGGAAGCATGCACACGTGCCTTGGCTTTAGCTATACGCTTCTTTCGACGGTCACAGGCATGTCGATTACGTTTGGTCTTGCTAGAGATAGGAGGTGGAGTGGGATCAATCAACATCGGGGTCCTTTTCTCCTTGTGAAGGGGGAACTGAAAGAATCACACTAGGTTGAAAGATAGGAACATGAGGTTGCTCAACAGAAGTCGAAGAATTAGACAAAGGAGGAACCAATGGAATAGGTAAAAGACCATGAGTAGGATTAAGCTTTGGTAAACTCAATTCAATGATCTTTCTATGTTTAAAGGCTTGATAAGATCGGAAAAGGTAATCAGGACGGGTTGGAGGTGTCGTAGGTAAAGAAGGCCAAAAGAAATCAAGATCAGCATAGTCTCGAGGCCTAGAAGGATGATAAAGACTATGGTTAATGGTCTTGATTTCGCCATCATTGGGAAACTTAAGACATTTATGGATAGGAGAAGCTATGGCTTGCATAGAGGACAACCGAGGAAAACCCAACTTAACGTGAAACTGATCGGAAGTAGGGATGAAAATAAAGGTAGTATCCACAACTTTACCACAAAGCTCTACAAGCAAGGAAATAGAACCATGGGGACGATAAAGAAAGCCATTACAAGTCTGAATCCAAATATCTGTCATATCATGGAAATCTCGTTGCAAGTGTTTACTAAAAGGATGCTCTTCAGTTATAACATTCACCATAGAAGTAGTGTCGATAAGAGTACCACGGGAAGGAGTGCCAACAACCCTAGTAGCAATATAAAGAGGATCATTAGGAGCTTTAATCGTTTCAGAATGGTCAAAGGTAATAGGAAGCTGTCTACTAGGTTTTGGTTTCGGTTTAGAAGGGGGTTCGTGTTCAACATGGTTAGCTTCTTCCATCTTTTCATCATAGACAATCTGTGTAGAAGAAGAAGAATGTTGGGCAATGGTGTTAGTAGAATGAGAAGGTAACAAATTGGTATAAATCTGCGAGGTGCTACAAATTTGTTTCCATGGCTATCATTGACATCAATAGATATAGCATTGGAATCAATCAGGTCTTGGATAGCATTCTTCAAGGAATAACACCTCTCTGTATCATGGCTAGGTTGACAATGATATTGGCAAAAAGCTTTGGGATCAAAGGACTTAGAAGCCATCGTAGTCAGGTTAACTGGTCTAATAGGAGGAAGTTTAATGATATTAGCATTTAACAACCTTTCCATCACAATTTGCAAAGAGTCAGATAAAGGAGTATACTTACGATTAGGGCGAAAAACACAAGAAGAAGTGGCACCCTTCGATGCAACAACTACTTGTTCATCTACTGCATTCAACGCTGTGTTGATCTTGATATAGCTATTAGGTTTATGGAACTTATTTGGATGAGAGGCGGCATCACTCTTATCAACTGGTACAGGAGCTATTGGAGTGGTGCTCTCAAACTGACTCACTTGTAATTGATAATGGTGAAGCGCTGCACAAAGTTGGGAAAAGGAAGTAAACTCAGTAAGCAAAATCTTATTTCTAATGTCTTTTTGTAAATTAGCAATAAAAATACGTTGTATATCAATGTCAGGCAGAGGATAAGAAATTTGAGCATACAAATGTTTAAATTTACCAATAAAATCACTAACGTTTTCTTTAACTCCTTGTTTGCAATGCATTAAGTTAGTCAAAGAAACTTGAGGACCAATATTGTTTTGAAATTGTTGAATAAAAGCATTAGCAAGTTTTTGAATGGAATCAATAGAATAGGGTGGTAAAGAACAATACCGCTGCAAGGCCTTATCTCGAAAGGTCCTAGTAAACAACTTGGTCATGAGCCTATGATCCTGGGCAAAGTCACGACATAGGGTTTGAAAGGCCTTAACATGAGTCATAGGGTCACACTTACCATTATAAGTGTCAAGACGAGGCATATCAACTTGTTGAGGGATAACCGCACAGATAATGTCTAAGGACAAAGGATTATCAATGTCACATGTAGGCACATTAAACTTGGATTGAGTCAATGAAGTAAGTTGTTGCAAGGACGAAACAATTTGAGCAAGACTAATGATGGTGGAATCATTAGAGGAAATAGTAGGCATGGACACATTGGATACACTAGGAAAAGTGTAGGAAGCAGCGAGAATACTGGAAGCAATAGGAGGAACATTTGAAACAGTTGTAGGAGGAGAATTGGAATTTGTAAAAGGCACACTCCGATAAGAAGGCATAGAGGTAGGCAATGAAACATGTGGAACACTCACAGGAAGAGATGGAACATAGGCATTAGGAAGACTCACATGTATAGGATTAGAAACTTGCACGGATGTGATCATAAGAGGTGGCGCATAAGTAGGAACGCTAGGAATAGAAAGAGAGATAGGCAAAGAAGGTTCAACAGTCGTAGCAGGCGGAACATAACCTAACTCCTGGGCACCTCCGGCTAAAGGTTTAACATTAGAAGCAAGAAGGTGAGAGATACCACGCAAGAGATTAATACCATTTTCATCATTGTGTATAACTTTCCTTAAGGCTTCAATAGTGGCAATAATTTCAGGATTATGATTTTCTTGAATAAGCCAACTTTCCATCTTTTCAAGGCCAGTAGTGATCTTTTGAACTTGGGAAGGAGGAACTCTAAAAGCTTTGGCTTCATCATGGGAAGAATGAGAAGAGTTATTCTCCATGGAAGGATTAGGATTATGAGGGATCATGTTATCATCAAGGTTCCTAGGAAAGAAAGAAGAATCTGGATCAAAAGAGCCCATGAGTCTACGACTTCTTCTAACCGGGATACTATAGGTTGGACTCAAAGTAATAAAGCTCATACACAAAGGAAGGCAAAGCCAAAGGGAGATCACACAAAGGTTTTTCAAGCACCAAAATGAGATCTCACCACAACAAAGTATGAA
>MU224422.1:2351107-2367263 GCA_018584345.1 Thuja plicata
CACACAAAGGTTTTTCAAGCACCAAAATGAGATCTCACCACAACAAAGTATGAACAATAAAGCTAAATCCAACACAATGCATACACAGAGCAATATCTAAAATATTAAGTTTAACCACAACAAAAGGAATACAAGGCATATAAGGTACGGGTTCACCAAAATGTATATAAATAAATATATCTTTTTTGTTTTTTGTATTATTAGTGTATTGTTATTGGGGGTATATTTATCTATATCTCAAGAGAAGGGGCCACAAAGGAAGAGATCTCTCAAGCAAAGCCCTTAGTTGGATCCAAGTTAGATTAATACAACCCAAGTGATATAGGGGTATCAATGCAAAACAAGAATCTAGCCATGTGCTAAGAAAGAAGATGCTATTTCCTACGTGTCGGGTATAGTCAACTAGGAATGTAAAGATAATGCTGAAACTAATGAAATAGAGCAGATCTGAAATGTAAATACTTAAATTAACTAATGAAATACACTAACTCACCTTTGAATGCTTGCAAAGTATGTGTTCAAACTTAGACCTGTAATTCTGCTCCCAAAACAGCTCAGAAACCTGAATGGGACTATATCTGGAACCAGAAACCCGAGATCTTCAAAACCCATAAATCTTTCTAGCTCAGGACTATGACGACCTGGAGGGGCTATGACGACCTGGAGGGGGGATGGTGACATGCAGAAAATCCACCCAAGACTAGGCTGAAGTCAGCATCCACCTGCTCTGCAAGATTTCCCGAAATCTGAATCTATGACAGTAACTTGTTTCTGACGGCTCTGAATCTGAAAACTGCAAGTCTGTATACCTTAATCTGCAAGGGAAAAATGTTTTGTTTTTGTTGGGGAGAGGCTTGCCTCGGTCAAGCCCCAGTTTAGGAATTAACCTTAAATGTAAATGTATGTAAAAGCAAAGCAAATGTACAAATTTACCTTACTTTGTAGAAACCCTTGTGGAGGATCCGGATCCGTAATCCACAAGGATGTAGAAGTGCTCAATGTTGTTGAATCTTGTAGGAATGTAGGATATCTCATCAAATGTATTAGATCAATCATACCAAGTCATGGATCTATGAATGTAGATGTACTCATATGCTCAAATCGGATATGCAAATGCAAATGAAGAATGGATGAACAAACCCTTCCTTGATAGCCAACAACACTATCTTCAAAGAAGGACGCTGGACCTTGAAAGGAACATGCATGATCATGGAATGATGATGAAAAAGCCTCCAACGAACTCCTTGAAAGCTCCTTGAATGCAAAAGATCTTGAAATCTTGAAGTCTTCAATGGTTGCATAAGATCTTCACTGCTCCTAGGAAATGCTTATGAATGCTTGTAGACAAAAATGTAAAAAC
Organism: Thuja plicata; assembly: GCA_018584345.1. Taxonomy (NCBI): domain Eukaryota; kingdom Viridiplantae; phylum Streptophyta; class Pinopsida; order Cupressales; family Cupressaceae; genus Thuja; species Thuja plicata. The sequence continues at coordinate 2,352,468 of MU224422.1, forward strand.
TCTTGAAACTCTTCCCTCCCAAAATGAAGTGAATAAGCCACCTTTTATACCAATTTCACGATCGAAATCGAGAAGGGCCGACTACACAAGGCGGGAGAAGAAATTGAAAACCCCAGAAGGGTCCGGGATCCCTAGGTGCCTAACCTCGGGGGGAGGTCGACCTCGGCCTCACCCCAAGGGCTAGGCCAACTTCGTCTACCCCTAAAGGGCTAGACCGACCTTGGCCTACCCCCTAATGGTTCAGTCCATCGGGGGATGATCCGAGATCTCGAGGACAGAGAAAAGAACAACGGAAAAGGGCAGAAAACAGGGGCCTGATCTAGCACAAAAGCAAAGGTACATCCATAGGTCCATAAAGGCATTTAAATTAGGTTCAAAGCATCCTACTAAGGAGGGAAAAACATGTCTCAACATGCGTGCTTCCATTTTAAGATGATACAAATCCTATCCGGGATCCTATAAACAGATCGAACCTCAAACTCTATAGAGAAAGGGAGAGACCGATTATACAAATCAATATGTTTGGATGCACAACCCGCGAGGATTGGACAATTGGACGCAACAAATACATTGCAAAAGAGCTAGTGATAACAAAAGAATCATACAGGCTAGACCTTGACTGGGTCAAACCAATGATGACACCAGAAGAGATGCTGGCGAGGAAGCATGTAGACGACATCACTTTCTTGAGGGTTCACAAACACCTCACGAATGCACTTTTTGGCACACTCACATTATGTGTACGAATGAATGGCTACTGGAAGTGGAAGGCATCTTATGAAGGGAGCGTGAAGGATATTTGGCATACGACATTGATGAGGCATAGAGGAAACGAAAGGAGGAGCAGGCTGGGAAGGAGGAGGTCCGAGAGGAGGACCTAGAAGAGGACATAGACCTCAAGGAGTATGGTGCTACTCTCGGGCCATGCCTAAAGATGGTCGTAAAAACTGACGACATTCATTGTAGAAGGAGATGGCTACAATGAACACGTCATTGAAAAATGCATCGACGAAGGAAGGGAGGCCCCGTACTGGCCTACTTCTAATGCATTATGGAAGATCATTCCGAACCTTGCCAGACCTTTGACAGTGAACAAAGAAGTGGTGTGGTACCACAAGTATGGTGCTCGTTATGTGGACGAGAGTTATAAGGGCGTGAGACAAGCACCCCTAGTAGATAAGATATTTGACGTCGAGTACATTGGAACATGTTGTGAAAATGATTGCTACAAGACACCTCCAGGAAGCTGCATGTGGCACTACCGATCGGAAGTTAAGGTCCGCACCAACATTGAAGCAAAGGGAATGAAACAAACGATGAATGAGGAAAATGAAGAGCCACCAAAGAGGCAAAAAAGCTAATACAAAGGAAAACAAAGATGACAAGGCCACAAAAATCAAAAGATGGAACCCACACCAGGTCGTAAAAAATAAAAGATTTAAAGGGAAATGCACAAAAGGGTAAGGATGTGTGGAGGTAAGTCCACATTGGCGGAAAATTAGAAAATCAAAAGGTATGAGTTTTGATAAAAAAATAAAAAATAAAAAAATTGAAAATGAAAAAAACCAAAGTTGGAAAAGTAAGCCAAAGCTTTATTTTAGTAAAGAAATTAAAATTGGAAAATATGATGCAAAAGAGGGGGAAATGGAAAAAAATGAAGTTAGAAAAAATAAAAAGGGGTTCCATAATAAAAGAATTATTTTTTCTAATAAAAAGAAGGTGCTTGATTAAAAAACGAACCCTAAGAAGCACTTATCAATTTACCAGAGGCCAAGTTCTTTTACAAAAGCAAGTGTTTCATAGGAAGAGTGGAAGTGCTAGCGAATGAAGGATTCCCTACAGGCCAAGCTTGACATCATTGTACGACCAAGTTCTAGCCATACTAGTGCCACCGTACGGTCAGACTCATTAGCCATCGTAATAGCAAGAGGGAGGGAGAATTGCATTGGTGTATGGATAGAGGAAGAAAAGGAACACATGGGCTGTATGCACCATATGAACAAATTGAGGAGAATTGTACGGTCATCAACTGTATAGGAAGTTTATGCAGGCCATATAGAAAGATCTATTGGAGAAAAGGAACACGCGGGCTGTACAAATAGGTGAAGGAGAGCCGTATGGTCATCAACTGTACGAGAAGTTTATGTAGGCCGTATGGATAAACCAGTGGACCATAAAGTGAGAGCAACAATAGAAGACCGTATGGCCACAACAACCGTACAAGAGGGTCGTACGGTATGAAGGAAAACTTGTAGGAAACACCTTACGGTTACAGCAAGGAGGGATTGTATTGTTGGAGGAAATTTTTCACAAACGCAGACAAAGGGAGATCATATAGATTAGGGGTGATATAGGCAATTGCAAGAGTGCTAGAGTGTGCGGAGGTGGAGTTGGACTGTACAAGCCGTACAAAGTGGTTTAGAAGGGATGTACGAACGAGTGCCTAGAGGTTGGCTGTGTGGTTGAAGGAAACAACAAAAGTAACTTACATAGCACAATGGTAAAGGTTAGTTACAGGGACCCAAGTGTGGGCAGTTATCCAATAAAATAGAAAGCCATAAACGACAATAATAAGATATCACATCAAGCTATGGCGACCACCAACAACAAGAAGAGAATAAGGGAAAAAGTACAAAGGTATGAGAGGGTAATTGTTGAGTCTCACATTTGAGAGCATCACTAGCAGGGAATGTCGTATGGGTAAACCCTCCAGATGATCACCCTATGAAAGCATTGTTGCCAAAGGCAGAAGTAGATAAATTTTTTTAATGCTTGTATTCAATCTACAAGAGTTCGAGCTTGTGTGCGCTCGATGGTTGCAAGGTACGATCGACACTCAAACAAGGCGATAGTGTAGTATTTTGGGCACATGGTGGTTATATCTTTCTAGTCGAAGGAGTTCACCAAGGTGTTCGATATTCCATTGAGGGGCCATTCCACAGTCAAACCCTCTAAAATGTTTGTTGAAGAAAAAGATACATTGCTCAAGTTAGTATGTAGACCTGACTTCTTTGTGTAGGAATGGGACAACTTGTGGAGTAGCAGTAACAGTCGGGGGTTGAAAAAATCACTCATTGTTTTAGCCGAGTGGAAGTTTATTCTTGGCCTGGTAAAGAATAGACTTACATGATCAAGCGGGGCCTCTGACATAGCCATGTGGATGGTTAAACTGATGGACCGTATCATGCTTGGGAGGGTGTACAATTGGGCACACATGCTATTAGAGTGCATCAAGGACTTCTTCAACCTAAAGCAAAAGATTCTACATACCCCATCATGCTATAGCGCTGTTTCTAGAGGCCTTGCGAACACAAGTACCTATGGACTAGTTGAGGAGATTTGTATCGGCTAGTAGGGTAGGTATGGTGACATCTCTTTGATGTTTGGCACACATAGTTGCAGGCTTAATAATGTCTTGTACATGCCAGGACTTACCAAAAATCTTCTTTTTGTTAATCAGTTTCTTGATCATAACCTTAAAATTAAATTTGATACAAATTAGGATAAAAAGGTTTGTCTTATAAAAAATTGTTGCTAGTGCCACTGAGATTGGTAGAATGTTTAGGCTTGATACAATTGTTGATCACGAGGCCTTAGTGACTAAGGACAATGATCTTGCTATGCTTTGGCATCGTAGATTTGATCATTTGAGCAATAGTTACTTGCTAAAAATCAGTCAAAAACACTCAGTGAAAAACATATGGTCAAAGGGCTTCCATCACTTGAAAAGTCAAGTGTTGTTTGTTCTAGCTGTCTCGTTGGAAAATAACACAGAGCACCCTTCTATCCAAGTGAACATCGTGTAAGCCAACCCTTGCAACTGGTGCATGCCAATTTGTGCGGTCCTATGCCACTTACTCATAAAGGATTCATGTATTTTTATTTCTTTGTTGATTATCACACTCAAAAAATGTGGGTATATTGTTTGTAGCATAAAGATGAGGCTTTCTCCTACTTCAAAGAGTTTCGTACTCTTGTGGAGAAAGATACAAATCATCGCATTCATGTCCTTCGCTTAGATCGAGAGGGGAATACACTAGCACAAAATTCTCCACGTACATGAAGGAAAATGGAATTCAGCGTCAATAAACTGCAACATATACACGTCAACAAAATGTAGTTGCTGAATGGAGAAATCATATCATCGTTGAGATGTTTCGAAGTATGTTGAAAGATTCTCAGTTGGGAACTTGGGACATGAATATTGGGCTGAAGTTGTACATATTACAGTTTATCTTTTGAATCGTGCACGAACCAAAGCCCTTGATGACATTACTCCAGAAGAAGCATGGATAGGGGTAAATCCTTCTATCTCTCATCTTCGTGTGTTTGGCTGTACTGCCAATATGCATATTCCTAAACAAATGTCATGTCCCCTCTTTAGTCTGACTAGCAGAGTGATGTGAGTTAGCCTATCATGGGGGTCTCGTAGGCTAACAGTTATGGATAGAGACTCATACAAGATATTCAGTGACTGGGCTTGGCTTTACAGGCAGTTTTGGGAGTCAGTTGGGTGCAGTTCCTTGATTTTAGGGGGTCTCCCTACTTTTTGGGAGGATGTGGCAGTGTCCAGATGTGAGGCACCACTAGACCATTCCATGGTTTCAGTTTCAGGATGATAGGGTGTGTTCCCTAGTTTCTAGGAGCATCCCTAAAATCTAGGGATGAGACTGTCAGTTGACCCATCTCGTTCGTTATCAGTCACAGACAAGTGACATGGTCAGACTCTTATTTATTTGGTTGATTTGGGCTATCAGAGGCAAAAAGGGAAATATTTTAATATATTTAAATATTTCCTAAGTTAGTGATTTAATAATTTATAATAAGGCTATTTTTATAGCCATTTCAGAGTAATAGGGGAATAATTGCTTCATTTGGTCAAGGGATGCCTTCGTGTGATAGCTCGTTTGAAAGGTCTTCAATTATTATAAACTATTTACACTATCCGGAGACCTTTTGGTGCTTTGAGTTATAATATTTTAATAAAGTAATGTTTTTCCTATAGCATGGACACCTTTATTGGGGAAAATATTATTTTATTATAAAGTGCTAAGTGTATTTCTCCTTTAGGGTTCGATTTGCCCTTGTGAGGAGTTATAAGGAGATGGAAGCTTAATTGATGATCATCTTTTGACATTTGAAATTTGTGAAAACTTGAAATTGTTTTGGTGGAGCGATTTTAGAGGCTTGGGACGAAACCCCTAAGTCTGGATTGTTGGGACGCAAACCTCAACAAGGATTTGGTGATTCAGTATTGGAGTTGGGAAGTGTTATTCTCTGTGGAAAGGATCGACATTCTTCATAGCACCATTTATCAGAAGAAAATACCATATTCAGCTGGGCAGGCAGCCTATTCCAGCTTGGACGTTTTCCAGAGGCAGCTCGAGCTTGCATTTTGGGCGCCATTCCTTCATAGCAGCCAACGTTTTGCAGTTTGGAGGCATTTATAAGGGTTTGTGACAGCAAGTCCTTCATCTTTGGTATTTGCAAAGCATTTCTATAGCTGGCGTCAAGTTCTGGAGACAGCCACAAATCCATTTGATATATTTATTCCTTTAATACAGAAAATCTGAATATTATGCCTGGTACGATTTGAATAATTCTCAGATTGTTAAGTAATTTTAATTTATATGAATGCTGCTCATCATTTCTAGTTCGAAGTTGTTTGTTATTTATCATTTACTTGTATATATCTTCAAAAACACCAAGAAAAATAACAAAAAACTTGAAAACAAGAAAAAACCAAAAAAAAAACAGAATTCAACAATTCAGAGGTACAAACGCTAGTCAAAGTTTCAGATTGCGAAACAAACAGTAATTCACAAGGTCATTGGGATTGGGGATCCTTCAGTGGTATCAAAGCCTACATCCTGCCAGCCTGTAGGGTTTGAGAGAATTGGTCTTGATAGATTTTAGGAAAGGTTATGATAAATTATATTAGCAACGGGATAGTCACTAGATAGTGGAATTAATTAACTTCTATGCATCCGGGTAGAGCTGATATATACAGATATTACACTCGCAGGAGAGCTCGGTACGAGTTAGAGCTTGGTCCAGAACAAGAACCCATTATGGCAGATGAACAGAGAGGTGCCAGACAAAACCAACAAGAGGAGGAAGATAGTGAGTTGATGCGAAGTCTCATTAGTACGCAGCTCAGGATAGTTCAGACCTTAGACAGGTTACAGGACACCTTGGAGCGGATGGAGTTGGGCAGACATAGAGGCAGACAGGGGCGAAGCAGGTTAGTTTCAGTTGCAGGAAGTCAACATAGTCATAGATCCCATACATCAGTGGGGAGCTCCCTTCATTCCCATAGGCGTGAGTGACCTTGTATACCTGCTAGGGATAGACCTTTGCTTCCGAAGTTTAGACCTAGTGAGCAGCTGACACAGGTAGAGCCACCCGAGGTGGGATTCTAGGAATCAGTTATGGCAGCCACAGCTGAGTGGAGAGCCCTACCTCCAGAGGTTAGGGATGTTTTCCATCTTCCCTAGTATTGTGCACAGCGTAGAGATACTGCCAGGTTTAGAGGAGACAGGGGACACAGGCCACAACAGAACAATGATCTCAATAGGGCCACCGTGAAGATCACACTGGCTACGTATGATGGCACTAGTGGTGCGAGTGCACGAGCTTGGGTGCACAAGCTGAACGTTTATTTATCCTTGAGACCCATGCGTGAGAGAGAGGCTATACATTTTGTTGTCCTGCATTTAGATGGGGTTGCTTATGACTGGTGGCACCATGGATTAGTTACCCAGGATCACGCCATGGTCCACTCCTATGCAGAGTTCACTGAGCGGCTAATTACCAGATTTGATCGTAAAGACACAAAACTTTACTATAGGGAGCTGACACATCTTAGATAGTCAGGGCAAGTGGAGACTTATATTAATGAGTTCCATTGTATTACAGTCATGGTACGTGATATGCCTCAGAGGCGTAGTGTGATGCTTTTTATAGAGGGATTGCAGGACATGCTTAAGGGGTTGGTACGAGCATTCAGACTTGATACTCTCAAAGAGGCCATTGATGTGACATTGAGACTAGACACCACCCCTACTTCTTATCAGACAGATAAGAAGCCATTAAGAGATTCTCGGCCTCCGCAGAAGGCCAACACTTCCGAGGGTAGAGGTGGACCCTCTTCTAGACCTCCCCGGATGGACCAGGAGACGAGGAATGATTTGAGGTGGAAACTATGTTTCTCCTGTAAGGAACCATGGGAGCCTAGACATCGCTGCCTTGGTAAAGGCAAGTCTTATTTGATTGAGGTGACATCCGAGATGGGAGATGAGATTCTTGACACTGATACTGAGGATAGCCCGGAGGAGATTGAGCAGGAACATCCGCAATTGGAGTTAGACACTCCTGAGCCCTTGGTGTCAGCCAAAGTGACTATGGTTACCCTCTCCAGTTATCCCAGATTTCACGCCTTTCGTTTGAAAGCTACACTTTGGGGCCAGCGGGTTATGAGCTTGGTAGACACAGGCGCCACGCAAAACTTATTGATTAGAAGTTAGTTGATAGGCGTGGGTTGCGGTATGAAGAGTTTGTTAGTTTTGGAGTGAAGGTTGTAGATGGTGCAGTTTTGGGCTGTACCAGGAGGATTCCTCAACTTAACATTCAGATGGGGGATTATACTTTGACAGATGACTTCTATGTGCTACAGCTAGAGGATTATGATGTGGTTTTGGGCATGCAGTGGTTGCAGGGTATTGGGCGATACAATATTGATCACCACCGAAGGCAGTTAGAGTTCCTTTCTGGAGGGAATAAGACTATTTTGAGGGCAGCTTTAGATGGTGGACCTAGAGAGGTGTCTTCTTGCAGGATGGAGTCTATTATTAGACATGATGATGTGATTTGGGTTACACGTTATGTGAAGTCCAAAGCACCTACTCCTCAAGATGGCATGGTATTTCATGTTGATATACAATCAGTGATGGACCGGCATGGTCGAGTTTTTGGTGATATACTTCCTGGGGTACCTCTTGATAGAGGGTTTGAGCATGGGATAGAGATGGAGGATGGTGCTAAGCCAGTAATTACCATTCCATATCGTCATCCTAGAGCATACAAGGATGAGATTGAGAGGACCATTCATGAGTTGTTAGACATGGGATTTATTCGCCCTAGCTCTAGTCCTTTTGCTTCTTCTGTGGTACTGGTTAAGAAGAAGGATGGGACTTTGCGGATGTGTGTAGATTATAGGGCCTTGAACAAGAAGACGATAAAAAATAGATATCCCATTCCACGCATTGATGAGTTGTTGGATGAGCTTCATGGAGCTATCTACTTCTCAAAGATTGATCTTCGTTCAGGCTATCATCAGATACGTGTGTGGGATGAGGGCGTACATAAGTCTGCCTACTGTTGTCACTATGGGCATTATGAGTTTTTGGTGATGCCTTTTGGTCTCACAAATGCACCTGCCACTTTCCAGTCCTGTATGAACCATATCTTCAACAAGCAGTTGAGGAAATCGGTTCTAATGTTTTTCGATGATATCTTGATTTATAGTTGTACTTGGGAGGATCATCTCAGGCACCTAGAGGAGGTACTTAGCGTCATGGAGAGTCAGTCTCTATTTGCTAAGTTGTCCAAATGTGAGTTTGGACTCAAGGTGATTTTATATTTGGGCCATGTGATCAATTCTGATGGAGTGAAGGTGCATGAGGAGAAAATTCAGGCAATTCGGAATTGACCCTCTCCCAAGAACATTACTGAGTTGCGTGGGTTCCTTTGTTTATGTGCATATTACCGGAGATTTGTGAGGGGATTCTCTCAGTTAACAACACCTTTGACAGATCTCACGAAGAAGGGAGCCTTTAGATGGACAGAGCAGGCACAGGGAGTCTTTGACAGACTCAAGGAGGTTATGAGCACATGTCTGGTTTTGGCACTCCCTGATTTCTCGCAGCCTTTTGTACCTGAGTGTGATGCTTCAGGTGAGGGCATAGGGGCTGTTTTGATGTAGGACATACATCCCATTGCCTACGAGAGTAGGAAGCTGCGTGATAATGAGAGGTTGTATTCTACCTATGATAAGGTTATGTTGGCTATTATGCATGCATTAGCCAAATTCAGACAGTATCTTGTTGGCAACAAATTTGTGTTAAGAACTAACTACAATAGTCTGAAATATTTCCTTGATCAAAAGGAGCTCAATGATCGTCAACAAAAATGGGTAAGCAATGTTCAAGTCTATGATTTTGACATAGAATTTATTAAGGGGAAGAAGAACACTGTTGTTGATGCACTCTCTAGGAAACCATCACCTGCTGCCCTATGTTTATTGAGTGAGATTTCAGCAGATTGGAAGGCTCAATTTTTAGTTGAGTATTCGAAAAATCAGCATGCCTGTGAGATCATGGATGGATTGGTACAGGATGATAAATACAGTGTGGTTGATGATGTCATCCACTACAAAAACAAAGTCTACCTTGTTCCTGAATCATAGTTAAAGGGACAAATTTTGCATGCTCTCCATGATACTCCCACAACAGGGCATCGAGGTTATGGTAAGACATAGAGAATGGTACGGGAGAGGTTCTCTTGGAAGGGTCTCAAGGATGATGTGTTACGCCATGTTCGTGAATGCATGACTTGTCCGTAGAACTAGTCAGAGCATACGTTTCCAGCTGGTTTGTTTCGACCCTTGCCTATACTGGAACAAAAGTGGACGGGAATCTCTATGGATTTCATTATAGGTCTTCCTCGAGTGCAGGGGAAAGATTGTATTTACGTTGTGGTGGACAGGTTGACTAAATATGCCCACTTCTTCCCGATTGCAGTTGATTTCATAGCATCTCAGGTAGTTGAGCTATTTTTCAGGGAGGTGTTTAGACTTCATGGTCTCCCTAAGACCATAGTGAGTGACAGGGACAGCAGATTCACGAGTTCCTTTTGGTAGGAACTTTTCAGGCTCGCGGGCATAGAGTTCACACCTAGTACTAGCTATCACCCTCAGACGGATGGACAAATTGAGATAGTTAATAAGTGCATTGAGGGGTATCTGCGTAACTATGGGTTGGGGCAGCAGAAGGCATGGGTGCGCTGGTTGTATTTGGACGAGTATTGTTATAATACTACGCACCACATGTCCATAGATATGTCTCCTTTCAGAGCTCTTTATGGCTACGACGCATCATCTTTTGTTGATCTGGCCTTGAGTGACAGCAAGGTTCCTTTGGCACATGATTGGTTATAGGAGAACCAGGATATCATGAGGTTTCTCAGGGAGAACTTACAACATGCACAAAATCAACAGAAGATGTACGCTGATCGGCATAGGACTGAGAGGGTATTTGAGGTGGATGACATGGTTTTCCTACTCTTACAGCCCTACTGACACAGCACCCTTAAAGGGGGGGAGCTGAGAAGCTCAAGCCTTGTTTTTACGGACCTTACAGAGTTCTCAGGCGAGTTGGAGAGGTTGCATATGAGGTTGAGTTACCACCTGACAGTAGGATTCATAATGTATTCCACGTATCATGCTTGAAGAAGGCACCGGGGCAACATATTATAGCATCACCCGATTTACTACCCTTGGATGAGGAAGGTATGTTGACTTTGGTTCCTGAGGAGATTCTTGAGGTGAGGGAATGACGGCTGAGAAGCAGGGTGATTCGGGAGTATTTGGTACGCTGGAGAGGTCTACCCATTGAGGATGCCACTTGGGAGGATGAATCCATTTTGCAGCACCCAACATTGCAGTTGCTTGTGGGCAAGCATCTCTGAGAGGGGAGGACTGTCATGTCCCCTCTTTAGTTTGACTAGCAGAGTGATGTGAGTTAGCCTATCATGGGGGTCTCGTAGGCTAACAGTTATGGATAGAGACTCATACAGGATATTCAGTGACCGGACTTGGCTTTACAGGCAGTTTTGGGAGTCAGTTGGGTGCAGTTCCTTGATTTTAGGGGGTCTCCCTACTTTTTAGGAGGATGTGGCAGTGTCCAGATGTGAGGCACCACTGGACCATTCCATGGTTTCAGTTTTAGGATGATAGGGTGTGTTCCCTAGTTTCTAGGAGCATCCTTAAATTTTAGGGATGAGACTGCCAGTTGACCCATCTCGTTCGGTATCAGTCACAGACAGGTGACATGGACATGGTCAGACTCTTGTTTATTTGGTTGATTTGGGCTATTAGAGGCAAAAAGGGAAATATTTTAATATATTGAAATATTTCCTAAGTTAGTGATTTAATAATTTATAATAAAGCTATTTTTATAGCCATTTGGCAGTAATAAGGGAATAACTGCTTCATTTGGTCAGGGATGCCTTCGTTTGATAGCTTGTTTGAAAGGTCTGGAATTATTATAAACTATTTTCACTATCCGGAGACCTTTTGGTGCTTGAGTTATAACATTTTAATAAAGTAATGTTTTTCCTATAGCATGGACACCTTTATTGGGGAAAATATTAGTTTATTATAAAGTGCTAAGTGTATTTCTCCTTTAGGGTTCGATTTGCCCTTGTGAGGAGTTACAAGGAGATGGAAGCTTAATTGATGATCATCTTTTGACATTTGAAATTTGTGAAAACTTGAAATTGCTCTGGTGGAGCGATTCAGAGGCTTGGGACGAAACCCCTAAGTATGGATTGTTGGGACGCAAACCTCAACAAGGATTTGGTGATTCAGTATAGGAGTTGGGAAGAGTTATTCTCTGTGGTAAGGATGGACATTCTTCATAGCACCATTTATCAGAAGAAAATACCATATTCAGCTGGGCGGGCAGCCTATTCCAGCTTGGACGTTTTCCAGAGGCAGCTCGAGCTTGCATTTTGGGCGCCATTCCTTCTTAGAAGCCAACGTTTTGCAGTTTGGAGGCATTTATAAGGGTTTGTGACAGCAAGTCCTTCATCTTTGGTATTTGCAAATCATTTCTATAGCTGGCGTCAAGTTCTGGAGACAGCCACAAATCCATTTGATATTAATTCCTTGAATACAAAAATCTTAATATTATGCTTGGTACGATTTGAATAATTCTCAGATTGTTAAGTAATTTTGATCTATATGAATGCTGCTCATCATTTCTAGTTCGAAGTTGTTTGTTATTTATTATTTACTTGCATATATCTTCAAAAACACCAAGAAAAACAACAAAAAACTTGAAAACAAGAAAAAACCAAAAAAATCAAAATTCAACAAAGGTTCATTTAGAGGTACAAACGCTGGTCAAAATCTCAGATTGCGAAACAAACAGTAATTCACAAGGTCATCGGGATTGGGGATCTTTCAACAAAAAGGGAAGCTAGATGAAAAGTCAATGCAATGTATTTTTCTTGGATATAGTAATGAATCCAAGGCATATCGTCTTTTGGATCCCAACATGAAGGAAATCTACATTATTAAAGATGTAATTTTTGATGAGATAAGATAAGATAAATTATTAATGTCCAACAAGAGACCACAAGCGGGCCTAAGGGACTGAGAGTACAACAGAGAGCCTAGAAGGCAGCAGGACAACCAAACGGTGTCCGAGAAAAGAGAAACCAACAGAAAAAGAAACATAAACAACAAGAAGAGCTAGAGAGGAGAAGAAACCGCGAAACTACCAAACATCTAGTGGTTTCCGGATACCGAAAAGTAGCTCAAGATTGATGGGTAACTATCCGTGAGGAGGAGTCTGAATCAAAGTCCGTCTCTGGGAGGAGGGAATCCGTTGTCGCCGATGGGGCTGTAAGAGCAAGTGATCTCTGCGATGTCTGACTGATTTGGAGTGAGGGACAGTGGAAGGACTCTCAGGCCTCTTGGTTCCTCTAGGGGAGGAAACCGGAGCATAGAAGGAGGTGATCTGCAGGCAAAGGGACGTAGAGCTCGGGGGAGAGAGCACCTGTAAAGTCGAATCACAGAGACGGAAGGCGTCCTGGAGATAAAGTGCCAAACAGTGCTGATCCTCGTATCTGAAGAAGGAAGACATAGACCCGCAGTCTCTGAAAAAACAGTGAAACCTCCCACGAATCTCATAGTAAATTGGACAGTAGAATAAGAAATGGAACTCAGCCTCAACCAACCTCATATCACAACACTGACAAAGCCTCTCCTCTCTACTGGTCTAGTGGTCGGTCTGGATCCGAAGTCGGTGAGAGCCAATTCTAAAGGACCCGAGCTGGATACGTAGGGCGTGGGGCCAGCGTCTGAAAGTATACTGGGGCCGAGTAATCAAGCCATCATGAATATCAATATAGTGCTCGGAATAGAAGGCCATACGAGGCCGAAGGCCACCAGGAGGGTCAACCCACGTCGCCTGAACATACCTCTTGTAAATATCTAACCTGGTGATCTCATTGAACTCCTACTGAGGGGCGAGGAGATGAGCAGGGGCGTTGAGGGAATACTAAAAGGGAGGGAGGTGGTTGATATCAATACCAACAGAGCTGAGGAGACTGGAAGCTTGAGCATACCAGCATCGAGCATGCCTATTAGGGTCCAAGGCCGCCAACGAAGCCGAATAACAATAGGCCAAGTAAGAGTAACGGTATCTGCCACAGTCGAGTCAGCAAAGCCCCTGAGTCTGTGAAGTAACCAAACAAGATCGAAGATCGGGCAAAGTCTGAAGGGATGAGCCCCGAACTCAGCCAAAATGATGCTAGTGGGAGTAGTTGGCTGATAGCGAATGAAGCGTCAGAGGAAGAGAGTCTGCACTCTCTCAACAGAAGCCTAGTCAGTAGTCAATAAGGAGGGACCCCAAACAGTTGAGCTATAAAGAACAGTAGGTCTAACCAGTGAGTCAAAGATAGACATCTTCGACGTAATATCTTGGAAGTGATGTCGAAAGCACTGTCGCTCAAGTAAGGCAAGATATCCCAAACCCTTGTTGACCCGTGGTGTCATAGCCGGTCTCAAATTGAAGCGCGGCCCAGAGAATCTAATCCCCAAATAAGTGTAGCTGGAAGTCATCTCGATCTCGGTCCCTCTGAAAGAAAAGTGGAGATGCGAGGTTTTCAAACAATTGAAGGTCATGACCCGCATCTTCCCTAGGTTAACCACAAGCTGCCGAGAGTCACAAAAGGAGGCCAGGCCATCTAGGAGTCACTGTAATCCCTCGGGAGAGGAAGATAAGAGCACGATGTCGTCCGCAAAGAGAAGGATGGAGATCAGGGTTTGGTGGAGTAGAGAACCATCACCGGGAAGCGAGAAGCTCTTTAGGTAGGTCTCAAGCTCATCAATATAGATACCAAATAGCATAGGGGAAAGTGGGCAACCCTGCTTGACACCAATCGAACTCTGAATGAAATCCGAGAAACCAAGCAGGGTCCTAAGACGCCCAACAACACTCTCATAGAGTCTCATAATGGCAGCAATTAGACCCTCGGAGATCCCAATGTCTTTAAGTCTCTGGAATAAGGCCTGTCGCGGGACAAAGTCGAAAGCTTTGCGAAAATCCACAAAGCAACAGTACACCTTAGTCGAGTGGTCCGAGCCTCCTCAATAATGGCCCTGAGAGTGAGGATATGGTCTGTAGTTTGAAAATCTTCTCTGAAACCAGCTTGGCCCCTGGCTCTGCAACCCAAACTGTCCAGCTGTCTCGTGAGAAGGATGTGTAAGACTGTGGCGTAAAGTTTGGCAAAGGTATGCCTGATCATAATGGTCCTGTAGTTACCCGGATTAGAGGTCAGCCTGGTCTTATGAATCGGGTGAATAATATGACGAGACCAGAAAGGCGGAAAACCTGTGCAAACCACTTTGTTGAATAGAGTGGCAAGGTAAGGCCTAAGAACCGAAATCCCAAGCTTGAAGAGCTCAGCCTGAAAACCATCCTCATCCGCAGCCTTACTACAACTCAT
>MU224422.1:2367416-2382740 GCA_018584345.1 Thuja plicata
CATGTCGGTGGTGAAAGCGGGGGGTGGGGGAAGAGCGTGTGCCAGAAGAGCTTCAGAGAAGGCCGAAGGGACGAGCTGAGAGATCTGCACTGCTCGAGGTAGAAGAGACGCTTCTTTCGCCGAAGAAGACAGCGGTAGGAGAGCTTGATCACGGGGAATGAAGGATCAAGAGTTGTGAAGGTGAGACGAACAAGGTGGTGGAGAGACTTGTAATCCTGGTCGAACTAGCGGTTCTGGGGGTAGGAGCTGGGAACGGGGCGTACTGGTAGCGAGCGGCGTGGTGCGGTGTTGAAAGGAGAGCGCGGCGGAGTCAAGGATCGCAGTAGAGATGTGGCCGAATAGTGTGGAAGCTCCCGAGGAATCAGTGAGGGGTAAACGCGAGAAAGAGTGTCTGAGGTGGGCAAGGAAAAGGTCACGGTCGGCGTCAAGGAAAGAAAAATTGGTGCGAGTGGGAGAGGGAGGGGCAAGGGGGGNGGGAGACGGGGGGGGGGAGGGGGAGAAGCATGGATGAAGAAGCTGAGGAGGGAATGGTCAACCAAAGGGAGGCGAGCGATGGTGAAGCGACTGATGGAAGGAATGAATGAGGAGCATGCAAGGATGTAATCAACCACACTAGCACCCCCACAATGGGGCCAACAGGTAAAGGTGCCAGAGTCGGGGAAACAGGGAAGCCTGTTAAGAGCCACAAGAGCAGAGGACTCGCAAAGATGGAGGTGTCTGCCATATCGGGTCAAGGGACCGTTGACATCCTCTGAGGTGCGCTGAAGACTAGTAACATCACTATCAAACTTTGAAATGCATAAAGAGTCCGTACGTCTGTCGTGGAAAGGAGCCTGAAGATCCCTGGTACGGGCATTGAAGTCACCCAAAATAACTAAATCCCCTAAAGCAGAGAATCTGTGAATCTAGTCAATAAGATCATAATACGGATCACCCTCAGAGCTATGCACAACATACAGAGAAGTGGCTAGAGGGAAATAGCACAAAGCAATAAATAGATCTCTGTCAAATCTGCCCTTGATGCAGACCCACATGAATCTAGCTAGACTATCAGAGTGCATAATGGTCGTCAAATTGGCCAGGGGGTCCCAGATAAGGCAGGCGACTCCACCCGAACCCCTGACACCCCCAGAAAATCTGACCTCATCCCGATGCGCAGAAAACCACTGATAACTGGGAATCCCAGGGAGAGGACGAGTCGGGCTCTCATGAGTCTCCGTGACAAGAATAATATCTGCAGTATCAATGACATCCAAGAAGAGACCGGGTAAGGACCAAAGAGTGCCATTACCGTTCCAGCAGTGAATAGTCAAAGAGAAGAGTGAGCCAAGTTCTCCTACATCATCATCTGCTATAGATAGTGCTCCTATATTCAACATGGATGGGAAAAGTGAAGAGAATATTGGTGGTCAATTAACACACACCAATGTTACAAAACCATTACCAAAGTGGTATACTAGTACCATTTGAGATGCAAAATTGGATGTAGTTCCAGACACTTCCACTTCAAGTCCAAGGACTTCCAGCATGGCTCGTAATGAGGTAAATTTTGCACTAATGACTTTAGTTGTTGTAACTTTGAGCCGTCCACTGTTCAAGAAGCACTTGAGTCAAAGCCTTGGAAAGAGGCTATAGATGTAGAATATCAATCTCTAATGAAAAACAACACTTGGGAGCTTGTTGATCTACCACCTGGTAAAAAAGCTATTGGTTGTAATTGGATATTTAAGAGTAAGTATAAAGCAAATGGTAGTTTAGATAAACATAAAGCCAGACTTTTAGCCAAGGGCTATTCCCAAAAAGAGGGGATTGACTATGAGGAAACATTTGCTCCCACTCCTACAATTAAGACCATTAGAATGATATTTGCTTTAGCTACCCAATTTGGTTGGAAACTATACCAAATGGATGTAAAAGTGCATTTCTAAATGGAGACCTTAAGGAAGAGGTCTATATGACCCAACCATAGGGATATGTTGCACCTGAGAAAGCAAAAAACGTATGCAAACTTGTCAAGTCCCTATATGGTCTCAAACAAGCTCCTAGAGAGGGTATATAAAAATTGATGAACATTTGCTACAACATGGTTTCACTAGGCATCCATATGATCCCAATCTCTACCTCAAGGATCAAAGGGGGGATATTGTGATCATTAATGTATATGTTGATGACTTGGTTATCACAAGTAGTTCAGAAGAAATGGTTGATACAACGAAAAATGATCTCAAGAAAGTTTTCAATATGACAGATCTCAAGCTATTGCACTATTGTCTAGGCTTAGAGCTATGGCAAACAAATCACCATATCTTTGTATCACAAAAAAATTGCCAAGACATTGCTCAAGAAGTTCAGAATGATGGATTCCAAACCTAAGTCTATTCCTATTGAATCGGGTCTGCAATTATCTACGACTGATACATCTCCTCAGGTGAATGCAACTCTCTAGCGACAGATGATTGGAGGTTTGAGTTACTTGACTAAAACCAGACCTGATATTAGTTTTGCTGTTAATTAGTAATTATCTATCACGATTCATGCAAGATCCAAAAATGTGTCATTGGAAAGCAACAAAACGAGTACTAAGGTATATCCAAGGTACAATGAATTATGGTTTAGAATATAAAAGGAGTGATCAATTCTTCTTGACGGGGTACACAGATGTAGATTATGTAGGTTCTGTTGATGATAGAAAATCCACATCTAGATTTGTTTTCTTCCTAGGATCATGACCTATTTCTTGGGGAAGAAGCAACCCATAGTTGCTCGTTCTTCAACATAGGCAGAATATCGTGTAACAAGTGCATTAGTGTGTGAAGCAGTTTGGTTTCATTGCATACTAGCAAGGTTGCACGGGGACGGGGGTACTTGGGTACTTAGGGTACCAGTACGACTATTTTTCAAAATAGGGGACGGGGGTACTTGGGTACATCAATTTTTTTTTTATATAATTTAATATTTATAGAAAATCTGAAAATAAGAGTCATGACAATGGTTTTTCAAAACAAGAATAGTGATAAAGTTTGCAGATGTAATGTATTGTTTTCAGTTTCAGATTTGCAATATGTTTGTGATAATAATATATGCTAAATGTTTAGATGCATAACAGAGATGGCAAACTTTAAACATGAACAAGAAGATCATAAATCATATAACAATGACATATTGCAAATGATAAACTTCTGACTTGAACCGTGATAAATTTTACTGTTAATCAGTATTGTATCAAAGTTTCAAACTGATTATGTATTGAATTAAGCTTGATAAATAGCAAGTTGATACGCAAACAAAAAATTGAAACAAAAATCAGAAATCTTTACCAAGGTCCTTAGCTATGATGCTCTTCACTGAGTACCCTATACTTGGGTATGCGTCCTAGGGGTGTGGGTACGCGTACCCATGCAACATAGCATATTAGAAGGATTGGGGGTACCTCAAAACCAGCCTACTGTCCTTTATTGTGGCAATCAGAGTGTACTCAAGCTTGTTCGCAATCCAGTGTTTGATGAACGCACAAAGCATATTGAAGTTGACTGTCACTTCATACGAGAACATGTTCAACGAAACAACATTCAACTTCAATTCTACTCCACACAGGATCAACGGGTTGATAGCTTCACCAAGCCTCTTGCAAGTGTGAAGTTTGAAAAATTTTACACCTGTACCCCATGATGCTACAGGGGATGCGGATGGAGTTGGAGGAGACATGATAAGAGGGAGCGACACTTGTGCTTGAGGGTGCGGGGGGGGGGGGGACGNGGTGGGGGGGGGGGGGGGGGGGGGGACGAGGTCGAGACAAGGCTGGATAGCTTTTTGGATAGGTTTGAGATGGGCGTCGGTGAAATTCCACCACCCTCACCCACCTTACTAATTGTCCAACACTTCTAGGAAATAGGTGTTCAGTACGAGTCGCTAGGTGAGGAGTCTCTCCGAGATCAGGAGAAGGTATCAACAACAAGGGAGGAAGTGATTGAAATCAAAGAAGAAAGTATCCATCAGGACGACACTTCCCTAAAACAGACAATGGTGACAGGGGATGCTAGCAGAGGAGTGACATAGGACGATGACTATATCTGGGTCTCCAAGCCCAACCAATGGGATGCCTTGGGATCTATTTAGAGGTATTTGGCAGAACTAGAGGGAGTTGTTGCAGTAGCATGTGGGGTGGCAAACCTCACCAAATAGATAGATATGGAACCTGTTTCAACGGAGGCGGAGAGGCTCCTTAGGTTCATGATGCAATGTTGTGAGAAAGAATTTACAGAAGATTTTATGGCTCATGGATGACCACTCACAGAGACACTGGAGATGGTCAAAGCATGGTGTAGACCGTGCACATCGACAGGGCAGGGTGGCATGATGGGCACCCTCCACAACATGGAGCATGTATTCTGAGACACATTCCTGCAACCCAGAGGGTTATCTAGTGTGTGAGGAAGGCAGAGGAGGAGCCCGCATTGGCAGGATAGTGCGAGGTAGCCAACCAGGAGAAGTTCGTAGAGTAGCAGAAAATTACTACCCTGGAGGAATAGTTAGTACATGAGCGGATGGTGAGGTCAAACAAGGAGGCTTAGCTTGCGGAAGTAGAGGGACAGTTGGGAGCCATGGCAGGAGAGCTTGAGAGTACAAAGAAAGATTTGATGGAAGCTATCAAACTGGTGAGAATTGCTTGAGAGAAATAGATGATAGCAGAATGTGATCTACGACTTTTTCCACAGTAGCTTCCCAGGCCAACATCCTCAACCACTCCAGGGACACCCTCCTACCCTACCTCCCAGTAGTTGTAGTACATCAACCCATTTTTGTTTTGTTGTATGGAAGACAACCACTTTTTTTGGGGGGCTGATGTTGGCGGTAGTTGTGCCAATTATAATAAATTATGTTTTGTTAGTAAAAGGCAATGTAATGACATTTAAGTTTTTGAGTAGTTGTAGGGAACTAACGGTTAGCACTCTTAACCAACTGTCGGGTGCTTTATATTTTGGGTTGGTACTAGGAACAAGGAGGCTCATTGTATCGACATTACATGGAAATAAAAGCTATCTCTCTACCAGGCTCATGTGTTATGTGTTTTTATCTAAATTGCTATGTTATATGTGTTCTATTCATATTCTTGATTACTTCTAGTATTAAAACATATATCCTGAAAGGAGTAAACACACCCTTTGGGTTCCACATATGACAAGTCCAAGATTTTAAAAAGGGAGGGAGACCTGAATACCCATGAATTCGTAGATCAAGATGTGATTTATCAAATAATTAACATCTTCCTCCATTGTAGTAGGCTGAATCACAAACACAGGCCATGTGTTTGCTTCTTGCAAGACATCCATTCACTTTTGTAAGTCAAAACCCACCAAGCATTTACCTTGGATTCCATAAATTGCAACCCCATGTTAGAATTATCTTTCATGAAAGTAGACAAGATTCCTCCTATTAATGGATCTCTAAAAGGGAGGCTTTGTTACAAGGAAGAGCCTACAGGCAAGGCCATGCAAACCTTACGAAGTAAAAAATGAAGACACCCAAATCCTCACACGAAAACCACAGGAAAATAACGTAGCTACAAAAAATTCACTCCACCAAACCCTTACACTAGGGCATAAACACCAATGAAATCACACGAAGAAACCAACCCACAACACGAGTCCTCACATCCTGTTAGCATCACAAACGTAGAAAAATCTGAACCCCCTGATTGCAAAAAGAAAACTCCCCCAAACATAAAAAACAGAGGCCTCCCCTTCAAGAATCCTACCCTCCACACTCACGATACTTCCTCTGGCCTTCTCCACCCCAAAATGCCCCCCAGACTGCAAGCATGTAGCACAATTGCAAGAAAAACATTGTAGCTATGGATGATAACCCTAGCCTGTGAGGCAAAACACAGACCGCTGCACCCTTGTTCCTCAGAAAGACCTCACTCAATGTGTTATTCTCAGTTGCTTCTATAAATGACAATAGTATCAAAGAAAAGAAAATCAATTTTCCTTGAAGGTTTACAACAAGAGTTCGTGGGAATTTTAAATGTAAAAGGAGCATTAACAAAGGTCAAATGCCACTACCAATAATTTGTAGTGGCTCTAAAGAGTTATTTAACATTGTTTGATGCATATCCTTTTCTTTAACATGTGTGTGCGCGTTGAACAATGATCTAATATGGGGAAAAAGATTGGACCATGCAACACATCCAATAGTTCATAAACAAAAAGCTTTAGGAACTTATCTTTGAGTGCAACCTTATTTAACTCTTTGAAGTTTGGGAACATTTGTGAATAAGTATTTTTCTTTTGAACCATGAAGGTAGGGCAGGAGTGACCACTCTTTCCAGCAGGAATGATGCCCTAATCCCATAATGTTATGTAAATTCATGGAAGCAATCACTTCTCTACCTCCTGGAGAAACAATATATATAAATGGGTGTATATTATATTCCCACATCACAAGTTTGATGCATGGCAGCGTCCATCAAAAGATATACCTTCATATTGAAATCATTAATTAGAAATTGGAAACTAGATACTTAAAGGATTTAGCTTCAACTTAATTTTTGGTTGATAAAATTAATAGTTCTACCAAAATCTACAAAAATAATGATTTATTCCTGGAGGAGTGTGTTGATGGGTGTTTTGTGACCACACCAACACAAAATAATATACCAAGGTATCTTATCCTCTCTTGACCAAAATCTTGCGTATGCTAAGATTGCGAAAGATCATAAAGGTGATTCCAAGGTCTTGACATGCGGATAAGCTCAATGGTCGTGGTGATATGCTGGTAACACAGGGACTTACGTTTGAATCATTCTTCACCTCTTCCGCAATACTGGCTCGAACTTCTGCATCAAATATTGCAATCTTGTGATGCTTCTTCCTTGCACAAAACAACTGAAATACTGAAAGTAAAAGAGGAAAGGGTTAGAAGGATCTAAATCTACTCCCAAGGGCAATGATATCAATGGATATATCTTTAATAGACAAATCCCAAATAACCAAGCTTTGCTTTGCCAAGATCAACCATAACTGTACAATAACTGGTGCAATCTTATGAGGGTTATGCAAAGATTTTTCATATCATAATGTACACGATCATAACGAACAATTCACATTTAATGATCGAAGTTAAGCATCCATATAAGAGGGGCTCAAGTTAACTTTACACCGCAATTTATAAACAACAAGATGCAAAAAGTATGAGCCATGAAAATTCATCAAACACCATTACATTTTCCATTGAAATCAAAGTACTTTCTCTAACAATTGAGAAATTGGAAGGACACCATGCAACATGTTGAAATAAACATGAATCCACCATATCTTCAATGAAATCGATTGTTAGCCACAGTTTAGTCATTAGTTATGTTTTTGTAGTCAATAATAATAATACTTTAGATTATGGGTTGTTTGGCAATGTCATACAAATGGGTTCTCGGGCAGTTGTAGGAAGTTGGTGACTATTGGTGTGCTTAACCAACCGTCGAATATTCTATATATGGCCGGTTGACACCAAGAGTATGTTACTGTTGTACAAACATTACATGGAATACAAAGCAATATCTTTCTTGCCAAATCTATGTGGACTATGTTTATTGTGAATTGTTGCTTTAATTTTGGTTAGGCAACATTTCTGTTTACTCTGTGTAAACCACTCATCCGAAAGGGAATAAACATTTTTGGTGTCGTTGCCTGATCGAACTTGAGGTCTGAGGGAAGGCAAATAGGCAATATGGCAGAGTAATGGGCCGTACATTTGATCAACAAGTATTAGTATTTGACAGTGACACTGAGGGCGACAGGGAAGAGACCTGAGAAGATCGGTTGACACAGGGCTTGGTTCACACGTGGGAAGTGTCAATCGATCAGTACATGTAGCAGGAGGCTTGAGAGATAGCGGTCCCGGCTGATACGACACATGCCGAACTCACCGTGCACACTTTATTGTATGATCTTTTGGGAAGGAAGCCTTCCAAGGTTGTTGGCTCACAACTTGATTGAATGACGAGAATGGCGAGAGGAGAGGCAACGACAACGTCGGCAACAAATACTACAACGTTATGAGGAGAGGAACCAGAGGGAGGAGGAAGATTGCGACATGAACCATCGCCGCACCTCCGGTAACTCTGCCAATTAATGCCCCTTTTGCCAAACAAAGACAAAGATGATGTACTTGGAGAGAGAAAGAGGAAGAGAGAGAAGGAGAAACATCTGTGAGAAGATCTCTATGAATCAAAGAGCAGAGTGAAAGGCGACAATGGTTGTAGAGAATCGTCGAGGAATCTCAAAGCCCACCATCAACAAGAAGTCAGAGTGTTAGCCGAAGCTGGAGTAGCGGTAGGCCAAGGCCCACCGGTAGGGAAAGCAGGACACCATGTACAAGACAATAGTGGGAAGAGATTGTCGAAAATCTACCACCCCCGACAAGGCATGAGAGGATCTTGCTGACCAGGCAAGCAATCCATCCATAAGGGCGGTGATGGACGAAGAGAGCTCACAGTTTGACTCTGTACTGACCGAGTTGCTAGTGTACTCTAAAGGTAACTAAGGCCAGAAGGAAAGAAACCTTGAACGAGAGGTAGCAAAACTATTTGAGTACACGCTGTGGGGCATTGAAAAGTTAGCCATATCATAGGAGCTCAGAATAGGGGGGCCAGAATCAGAAACTATGGGGAGAAGGGAGTACTGCTTCGAAAGGAGGTGACCAAGGTGTGAATGACACTGGTGGACGGGCTGAGAGCTCGCACGGGGTCAAGGTTGCAGGTGAGACACAGACACGCGGAGAAAGAGCCACTCTACAGGGGTCTGACATGCACGGTGCCGATTGAACTAGAAAAATCGTGAACACACTGGAGAAGCAGAAGCTCGTGAAATTCGGAGAGGATGGACCAGAAGACCTTTCCCGCCATTGTAAGACGTGCGTGACTATATGGGAGGCCAATGACGAGGATGACTACGACTACTGGCTAAAGGCATTCCTTGCCACCCTACGGGGAGTCGCCATCGATTGGTACACAAACTTATTGAGAGCATACAAAACAACGTGGGATGATTTGAAGAGGGCATTCCAAGAGAATTCAAACTATTGCTGGAGGACAATGAAATAGTAGCGGAAATCTTCAACACGAGGCAAGGAAAGAGTGAGATAGTACGAGCCTACAATTGTAGGTTGAGAGAATTGTTGGGTAAGTTGGAGAACCAACCAGTTGATGGGCTGAAGAAGAGGTGGTTCATCGAAGGGTTAATACCGTCTCTGTGAAAGAAAATGAAAGTGGCACCCCTTTCGTCATAGGTTGATGCCTATAATCGGGCAATGGATATCGAAAGTGTAAATAAGACATCCCGAGGGAAGAAGTCCGGTGACGAGGACAATACGGATGGGAGTTCCGACAAAGACTCTAAGACCGTGCAGGCCCTGAGAAAAGATATGATGAAGGAATTGAGAGTAGAAAAAGAAAAAGAGGTTACCAGGGAAGGGAAGGAGCTGTGGTGCACAGACTACAAGGTTGAAGACCACATCTGTCAAGTACTGGGACACTCCATCATGGAGTGCACTTACAACCTGAAGGCCAGGAGCACACAAGTGCTCTTCATCTAAGGAGAGCAAGCAACCCCCTACCACACTGCCAAGGCTGACAACTTCTAACGCCTTGTCGGGTGAGTACCATAACAACTGGCGAGGGAATAACAACAACAACAATAGTAATACACCTTGAAGCCGAATTCAGTACGACGTGAAAGGGCAACCCATGATCCAATTCAGGAGATGCAACGAGTGGGGCCATTTTGCACGGGATTGGCAGAGTGGGCAAGGGAGTGGAGGCTTACTGTGCAAATGGCGTGGGTCAGGGAACCATGAGGACACCGACTACCCAAAGCAGAAGGGAGTGAATATGTTTAAGAACCCTCTCCAGGATGATTCTTGTAAATACAAATTTTCTGCCTTGTTTTGTGTTTGTTTTGATAAATGAATGTGGTATATTTGCAATGTTTGATATGACAATATAATGTTACAAATAAAAGATATTGCAATAATAATTTTTTCCAACTCAAAACTAAAATTGCATTGAAAATACATAGCTGAAAATTCTAGATTTTTATACCAGCTTGAACACTCGGAATTTTCACAATATAATGACCTAGTTCGAGACACAATGAGAGTTACTAAAAATAGACATTGCTAAAAATAAAAAGTACTTCCAAACTCAAAATTAGGCCAATTGGGGACAGTGAAATTTACTAAAAATAGAAATTTCTAAAAAGACTAAGTTCATCAAAGCACTCGAAATTCATTGGCATTCCTTTTTGAAAGATATTTCCTTTTTAGACTTAACCAAATTCCACTATCCCACATAAAACCTTCTTTTCTCAGAGCCAAAGGTAGGTGACACTTAAATTCTTGACTTAATCATCAATGTATTTCATGGGTCGGGAAACGACACTGACTGCAAAAAGACTTGGCTTATTCAGCGAAAAGAGGGGGTCCCCATTTGCAATGGAGCAATGTGTGAAAAGGTCACAACAGAGTGCCAAATCATGAAAACACATGGAGTGTGATATGGTGGATATCATCTCTTCCCCAGAATGATTGGTTGTCCTCTTTCTCATCCCAATTGCCGAGGGCTTCATTGTCTATAATACTTGATTACTTCTCAACACATTTATGTCACTTTTATCTCAAACCATCCTCTAACTTCTATGCTTGTAGTTGAGTTGTGAGGCAGATAATTTTCTGTTGACTGATTCTGCTATTGATTACTTTATCCTTATAGCCAAATGATGAAGCATGGAAAGCTCTATGATTGACTGTATTCCTCTTCTCCATATCTGTTGTCCTCCTCATATGCTCATTGACATCTGTAGGTTAAAGAACCCATTGACAATATATTGAATTTAATCATGCAATTCACATATATAAAGTTCAAGCTGTTGTTACTATGAAAGTTGAGGGTTCATGTGGGCAACTTCACATGATGGGAATTATACCTGGCTGCAGATCCTATTTGTTGTAATTTGGCCAGCTTCCCAAAGTAATCCCTTCTCCAAGAGTTTTCATTATCAGTGGATAGGTAATTAAACTTTTTTGCCAATTTGTTGAAACCATGGACACAGTTCAAGATCCAAGTAAAATATGAGGTCTGGAGCAGTATTCTGGAGCCAGAAGTATTTCTCCAATAAACCAATCCATGATGCAACACCAGAACCATCAAAATATCTCGGATCAATCCTGAGAGTAATGTGCCTGGGAAAGTAGAGGTTGCCAACACTCTTGATTAGAGAATTCTGGTTCTCCTTACATGTCAAAACTCTTTCAAGCTAAGGGATGACATTGCCCTTTCAAATAGGTTTATTGCCAAAACTGTGATATTGGCCTCCTAGAGCTATAGTGTGACCGGCAAAAGCTGCCATGAAGTTCATTTCTATTGCCACAGTTGATCAGGTTGAAACCTCACCCTCCTCTGAGGATTGGGTTGGTTTTGATGCTAATCTTTTTAATTTGTGTAATGTCCCCTTTGAACAAGTCCAATCTAATACCTAGGTTAAGATGATGCACAATTCTCAATAGAACTTTTCTATTTTTCAAAACCATCCTAAAGCCTTTTCTCTATGAAACAAAAGACCGAATTCCGACTTAATGGACATAAATAATTGGAAGTATCACCCAGCATGTTTGTTACATTATTATTTTATGCCTTAAACTTGAGATAACTATGGCCTCTTGATACACCATCCTACCAATTTCACGGGACTGGTAATGCACTATAGTGTCCACCAATGTAGAAATCCCAGAACACTATTTTTTATTTATTTTGCAGGACCCTGATCTTTTTTCACATAATTATGGGGCTTTCAGCCCAATGGGGCTTGATTTGTGTCTCGCAATGGTATCTATCTGGGATTTGTTGAAGTAAATGGAAGTCTCTGCATCAAAAGATATTGAGATGCAGTGGCTGAAGTGTGCTTGATGTTTCTCAAAATTTCTTACGTCTGGTTAATCTTACATTACCCAAAGAAATCACTCTTGCTCAATGCTAACATGAACAGTTTGTTACTTGAGTGCGACTATGGTGTGAATATTTGTTTGAACCTGACATTAGTTCTAGGAATGATGCATTAACATGCTTCATTTTAAATAATAGAACGATTAAAAACATAGTTATTTCTGAAATGATCTTCTGCTGATTAGATACATTCCAGGGAGGGTGCAGGAGACTGTAGCTCCTGTGTAGCTGTCATGTTGGAGCTTGCTCGAGGACTTTCACATTGGGCTCATGGGTTTAAACATTCTGTTATTTTTTTGTTCAATACTGGTGAAGAAGAAGGCTTGGATGGGGCACACAGCTTTATTACACAGGTCTGGTATTTAAAGATGCTAATTTTAATTATTATATCCTTTTGGATGAATCAAGACTAGCCGACAAATTGCCATGCAATTTATTTCTTCTAAATATGGACATGGAGTGCTCCTGCTGAAGTGAAAATATTTGTTATGTGAGACCAAAACATTAGCTTTTTGTAAATGTTGCTGATAATAAATTTTCATTTTTTTTAAATTGTCTGATTGAGAAATAAATTGTGCTGTATATACTTTTTTGCAGCATCCATGGAATTCCACAATTAGAACTGTTGTTGATGTGGAAGCTATGGGTATAGGAGGCAAGTCCAGTTTGTTTCAGGTTTGTGAATTTGATTAATTTGGTGGAGTACAATTTGTATATTTTATTGCATTATTATCAAGTATATCCATATAGGAGCACATAGAGAAAAAAAAACAAGATATAATCACGACAGCTGTTCCACGTTATGAATGGGTTTATTATTAAGCTTCAAAGAAAAAAATAACATTACATCCTTTATTTTCAAACTGAGATTAAAGATAGTGTTAGTATGTGCTTTAGTTTTGAATAATTTATCCACTGATTCCTTGCATTTCTGCCCTTTGAATTCTGCTTTACTGTGTTGCCTGTATTTGCCATTTATGCTTTTTTCCTATGATTTGACTATTTGTATGTTCTTCTCATTTGATGTGTATGTTAAATTTTTGCACTAAAATAACATATATCTTAAAATAAATTGAAAGCCTTTTCTTTGAGCTTTTTTTTTGATCGGTAATAGTTATATTTTATTAATAAAAATAAAGTTTTACTATAATATGTTTTCCAGAAGAAGCCAAAATTGGGCTGTCCCTTACAGCACTTGCTGTCTTCATCCAAATTCAACCCTATCCAGATTCAAATCTATACATATGCATCTGAACTCAAAACCCTAAGTCAAGAGTACAAAAACTCAGACCTCGTACATTCCCCCTTTGCACTAATGTCCATATCATACATGAATGTTTAAAAAGTATCTATGCTGTTAACAAATTTGTGCCATATACATAATGGGCATGGACCTTTACAGTTTCATGATGCCCCATCTACAACACTATCTATAATAGCAATGAAGAAACTGTATGAATCTCCAAAATTGTTTCGAAAAACTACATTTCAGTCATACAATTAGAGCAAAACCTACGACCTCAAGGATGGAATCCACAATCTGAAAGAAAGCCGGGTCATGAAATTTGAAAATGTTCTTCTACCTTTTCTCTGTAATACGCCTCATGAAAGCCACCTGCTGCTTATCTGCCTCGATGGTGGAAATAGCCTCCATTCGTACAGCCTTCACACCCTAATCTCCTTCCGAACATAACGGTTTCACTGCAAATAGGCAACAACAATTCTACAAAGGAAGTCTCTAAACACAGCCTAAATGCAATTACTTCTACCAGCTCCTCGATACATACCAAATCATGATTACTACCAGGCTAGTACTAAGGTGGCAGCGTTAAAAACACATGTAAAAACTGCTACAATGTGTGGGTTAGCTACGCAAAAATAATTGCTATACTATCCTTTAGAGTCCGAAACACAAGCCGCTTAATTTAGAACACAAAGTTAAACCAAAGTTAATCTTCTAGTTAGTAGATGCTAGCAATTTTCAATCCTAATGAATTGGGAAACACAAATTTATCCCAGACATGCCATAGGCTCATCCAATATCTCAGTCTTGCTAAAATCCCCCCGATAGTCTTCTCTTGCTTCTATGATATTATCAATTCCACAATTAGCTAATATATCTGGCATACCATTCCCCCCTCTTCGAACATGTGCTATTTTAAATTCATTGAAAGAATGCAGCATCTTGATAATTGATATGATAAATTTGTTCAAGGTCCATATATTGGACTCACCTTTGATTATAGCATTGATGATGATTTGTGAATCACCTTCAAGGTGGATCTTTTCCACTTCTAGCTGTTTGGCCATGTCCATTGCTAACCACATTTCTTGTACCTCTGCCAAGTTGTTAGTTCCATTTGCCAATCTCTTCATACCAATGACAGTAAAATTCGCCATGCGATCACGGATTGCTACCCCCACACAAGAAGGGCTTGGGTTGCCTCTTGAGGCACCATCAAAATTGACTTTCATCCACCCCTTATCTAGTTTTTCCCATTCAATTTTGGTCCTAGTTTCCTCTTTTCCCTGATTTACGTTGTATCCTACCTTTCTCAAGGGTGAAAGGAAACTTGGTTGTGTTAATGGAAGAAGCCACATTACTAACTAGTTCTGAAAGCAACTTCAACTCTTATGTGAATGCTTAAAATAGATTCCCTTTTGTCTTGGAAAATCCTCCTGTTCCTTTCCTTTCAAATTTCCCAAATGATAGTAGAAGGATAGCTTCTCCAAATACTAGAGAAGGTAGAAGTGGGAACTGGAAAGTACTAACTTCTAAATAGATCTATCACTATGTTGGGTAGCGCCACATGCCAACCTAATTTACTTATAACACATTTCCAAACCTCTTGTGAGAGTTCACATTGTAAGAGAAGTTCATCCAAAGTTTCGACTCTTTGTCACATAAAGAGCACTTGAAAGGGCCTGCAAAACCCAGTCTGTTTTGTTGTCCTCAATTTTGAATTCACAAAATTGTGGCAACCCTACGAATTTTTCTTGATAAATTGTAGGAGTATCCTCTAGGTCTTGAGCGTTTTGATGAGTTGATGTAAAAAGGCGGTTCGTTATCCCTGAAAAGCTGTTAATAACATACTCATGCGTTCTTTTCGTTCTTCCCTTTTGTTTTTAATCTTGTTTTTCCCTCGAGTCGAAAGCCCTTTGAAATCCGCTCGTTTCGAGCTAACTTAGGGATCAGACGGAGTAATACAACTCAAGTTATGATGCAAAAGGTGGGGTTTTTTAGGCTGACTGCATATTCTTTGAAAATCCTTTAAAGGTGGGTTTTTCGAAGTCAATTGCGCAAGTTTGAATTATATTTAATATATTAAGTG
>MU224422.1:2409044-2433248 GCA_018584345.1 Thuja plicata
AATTCCGCCCAAGGGAAAGCCTCCCTTGGTAGAACATCACCATCCCATCTTAAGCAATCAAGGCATTAAAACATTCCACCTTACTCCTATATGGATCTGCCCTTCCAATCAAGTGCTGGGCGGAATTCCATAGCTCATAGGACAGACTGTCCTATGGCTGGGCGGAATCCGCCCAGTCATAGGACACTTATAAAACTTAGAGTTTCACGAATTTTTCAAAACATCACAATTGCCCCTCTCTCATCTAACTTGCCCCATCACTTCAATCCTAAAGTCTCATACTCCATGAATAGTTTCGAATTCATCCCTATAAAGGCTAGCGGAAATCAGATGTTCATAGGACAGCCTGTCCTATGGCTGGGCGGAATCCGCCTAGTCATAGGACACTGTCATCCAGGATTGCACTCCGACACTTAGACCATCAAACAAGACCTTTTGCTTCATACAAATTTCGCTCTTCAAACTAAAGGCTTTATAAATGCAAGATGCTAATCACCAAAGGGCCAAGAAGATGGAATTGGGGAACAAAGGATGCTGTCCTCCTTCCATGGCGGAATTGTCCCATAGACAGGACAATTCCGCCCAGCATGCGCACCAATCTCAACTTCAACCTTTCACCTCTCAAACATCAAACAAGGATCAAAATTTGAAACCGACAGGGAAAGTCTAGCCTTCAACATCTCTGCAATTGAAGCCGAAAAAAGGGGGTCCCCAAGAATTGGGGCGATGTGTGAAAGACTTCACAACATCTGGCGACTCCACTGGTGAAATGTTCCTGAATGTTTCAAGAATAGAATGACTTGGAACAAGAAATCTCAAAGTGGCTCACTCGAAAATCTACTTAAGGACAAGCACTCAACGAAGGAATAACTTTCAAGTTGATCATAAGCTCTCTGACCATAAGTTACTCACGTGTGTGCAAAATGATTTATTCCCCGCTCAACAAGGAATTGGTAATCTATCCAATCCACTAAACTTAGCTATTATAATATCCTTACCTCAAAAGCATCCTGGATAAAGCCCCGCTGCCAGTTAGGCGTCTATAGCCCCGACGGAGTTATCGCTGTGGCACCACAACCACGATTCTACCTTTAGTGACTACTTAGTAGCACCGGTAGAGATGATTGCACGCCCTCAGAGCCAATTTTCGATTTTCTTTTTCATTTTGATAATGCCTTTTGCATTGATTTTCACTTTTCTTTTTTTTTTCTTTTGATATTTCTTTTCTAGCATTTTTCAAATCTTTTGTTTGGCTTGCAGGCAATGAAGCCAGCGGAGGGTTTGGAAGACCACAGTGGCGCTGAGGTAGGTGTAAAGTTTTCACTAAGTCCAGCTTCACTTCAAAACACCAAGATCTTGGAGCTATTAAGTGAGTATAATGTTGTAACCATGTCAAAGATAACTTAAAAACCCCTGTCGAGCTAGACCCGCATTTAGTACAAGTCCTACCATAGATCAACAACTAAGCACACCCTAAAATTCTCAAACCTTGTCAAATGTATTCTAGAAATGAGCAAGATGGACTCCTGTTTTGTCACCAAAATGTAAAATCTACACGCCTCACCCACGAGTGATAACCTGGACCCCCTATGAGACCACAAAATTCCGAAACCAAAACTGCTCCTACTGAGGGAAGCTGAAAGATTCCAAGCCAACGGGCTTGGTGCAAATTAAACTCGAGCTCCCTCAAACACCTAAACTAACCAACTGAAAGCAAACTACTCTAACCAACTGAAAAGAAACCCAATCTAAACCAAACACGAAAGCAAACTAAACTACCCCCTTGGGCCAAACGGTCCAAGACAAACTCTACTCTACGAACGGAAAGCAAACTAAACTACTAACTGAAAGCAAACTACACTAATATGTACAAAGGATGCCCCGGACGGAGTCCTAGGCCTGGAAATAATGCTTGAGGAACTGCCCGTTGACAGGCAGCGGGACTTCTCCACCAGTGAGTGTTTTAAGCTTAAATGCATTATCTCCGATGATTTCAGCAATTTGAAAAGGACCCTTCCAAAGTTTGTCAAATTTATCGTGTTGTCCTTTCTTTTCATGGGCTTTGTCCCAATATAAGACCAAATCAGAAATCCTGAAGGCCTTGTTTTGTGTTTTTCTGTCAAACCAACGTTTCACTACCCCTTGATGTTTAGCAAATTTTGCTAGGGCTTCATCTCTTCTCTCATCTAATTGCATCAGTTGGGCCAACCGGACTTGAACTCGATCTTCATTTTCATCATAATAGTCTTGTATGAACTTCAAAGTCGGGATTTTCAATTGAATGGGAAACACAGGGTCCTGGCCATAAACTAGATGGTAAGGGGAAATTCCTATAGATCCTTTGACTCTCGTTCTGTCTGCCCACAAAGCGTATCTTAATTGGGTGTGCCAATCTCTTGGGTTCCTGTCTAAAAGTTTTCTGATCACAGTCAAAAGGTTCTTGTTTGTAGATTCAGCTAGGCCATTTCCCTGAGGCTAGTAGCACAAGTCTTGTTTGATTTCTGCAATCAAATGTGTTGAACTGCGAATAATGATCAAGTCATCCATATAGACAACAAGGAAAATAATATCATCTCTAGAGTGTTTGATATACAGATTACTGTCAGAAGGACAACGCTGAAAACCATGAGCAACCAAGTACTAATCAATCTTGATGTACCACGCTCGAGGAGCCTGTTTGAGTCCACAGAGTGCTTTCTTGAGCCTACATACTTGGTGTTCTTGGCCGACAACCTTGAAACCAGGAGGCTGCGTCATGTAGACTTCTTGCAACTCACCGTAGAGGAGAGTAGATGTGCCAACATTAGGAGGAATAACTGGAGCTGGAGGTGGAAGAGGATCTGCAACAGGTGGAAGATCAACATCATCTGGGGGAAAGTCGGGTAGTGCATCATCAAAGACAGAATCTGCATCATCCCTCCCACCAGGTGAACCCAATGGAAGACGAACACCCAAATTAGAAGCCTTCAAAGGCTGATCCTCTGAATTCTTCTCAGACGAGGAAAGCTGAAATGGTCCTCGTTCCTCATCAAAGACAACATCGTGACTGAAGATAAGACGATTAGTGTCTACATTTATTAGCTGGTAAGCCTTATGGTTGTCACTGTACCCTGTAAACATAAGCTTCTGGCTCTTGGAATCCAACTTAGAGCGCTGGGCATCAGGAATCCATACATAAATTAGAGAGCCAAAAACTTTCAGGTGGCTGATCCTTGGTTTGCGACCAGTCTAGGCTTCCTTAGGAGTCTTCCCCTTAACATGTGTGCGAGACCTATTAAGGAGATAGATTGCAGTAAATATTGCTTCTGCTCAATATTTCTTAGGAACATTTCTGTGTTCCATCATAGGCTTGGCCATTTCTGTAATGGTACGTTGCGACGTTCTACAATGCCGTTTTGTTGAGGGGTGTATGGTGTGGTTAATTGACGTTTTATGCCATGTGTATCACAGAAAGAAGAGAAAGCAGTACAACAAAACTCCCCCCCATTATCAGACCTAAGAGATATATTAGAACAACCAGACTCTTTCTACTAAGGCCTTAAATTTTTGAAATACTGTTAACACATCTGATTTCTGTCTAAGAAAGTACACCCACATTTTTCTACTGAAATCATCAACAAATAGCAAGAAATATCTGCACCCAGTAACAAAGGTAGTATTCATTGGACCACATACATCAGTGTGGACCAACTATAGTACCTTTGAGGCTCGCCATGAGTCACCATCCTTGAATGGTGTCCTGTGCTGCTTTCTAGCCCGACAAGCTCCACAAACTTGCTGATTTTGAGTTTGAATTTCAGGTAGACCAAGTACTAAATTATCCTGAACAAGCTGAGCAAGATAATGAATGTTCAGGTGACCATATCGCTGATGCCAGAGACTTCTAATAGAGGCTGATTTTGCTACGAAGGCATGCTCAAGAGAATCACATGTATCCACAAGTTTGTATAGACCATGATCCTCAATGCCAACAACAATAGTAGTGCGGGTCGCATGATCAACAATCGAGGACTTGTGTGTACTGAATACCACATCAAGCTGAGGAGAATGTCACATAATCTGAGTCACTGAGAGAAGATTAAGTTCCATGCCAGGAACATAGTATACGTTGAGGAATACGAGACTCCTCCCACCAGATTGAATCTGAACATTGCCCTTGCCGACAACTGTATACTCTTCACCTCCAAATATAACTGAATTAGTAAAGGGAGAAAATTCTGTAAACCAATCACACCTGTGAGTAAAATGCCGAGAAGCACCAAAATCAATATACCAAGCAGAAGATTTGACATGGTCTGCAGGTCTCTTAGCCATGAAAGCGTAAAAGGCAGACTCTTTCTGCTTTGTGTGGTGAACAACATTGGCTTTAGGCTGAGATCCTCCCTGCTTGCGCTGGTCGGAAGCCAATCGATGGTGACGATCCTTTAGCATATGGCCATATTTATGACCATAGTTACACTGAATCTTCTTCTTCTTTGAACCATATTCAGCCTGACTGGAGCCCTTCTGCTGAAATGACTGAGATGGTTGAGAGTTTCCTTTATCCTTGTGAAAGGATTTAGCGGCAAAGGCCTGCTTTGAGGAGGACGAGGTGGCACTGCTACCAAACTGTTGTTTCCAATGATCCTGTTGCAGAAGTTTGGTGCACAACTCTAGAAATTTCAGATCAACATTAGTGGAAGTAATGTTGAGTCTCTATAAAGTGCTCATAAGATTTAGGTAGACTTTTTAGAGTAATGACTACCATATCTTCTTCCTCCATCTTCTGACCAATAGGTTCAAGCTGATCGCGAATGCCCTTAATCTTCGTGAGATGCTCCTGTAAGGACATGCGTTCATCCATCATAATGGAGAACAACTGGTTCTTCAGAAATAATGCGCAACTCTTGTTGGATGTCTCATGCAACTCCTTCAAGTGCTGCAAATGTCTGCTGCAGACTTGCCAGAAGGAATTTGAGGCAACTGATCATCGGTGACAGAGAGCTTGAGAAGCATAACAACTTCTCGATTTCGATCATCAAACTTCCCAAGTCTGCATGGAGTGTGGTTGGACGAGTCTCTGTGCCCAAAACAAGTGTTACCAGGCGGCGGTATTTGAAAATGGTCAACATGCGTTGCTTCCAGGTGTTATAATTGCGATTGTTAAATCGTTGATTGCCTTCCAACATCAAGTTGGAGAGTGACACCATCTTGCACGCTTCCCAATGTACATAAAACGCGAAATAGAGAAGAGGCGCGGACACGAAATCTGAAACATGAATCCCAATGTAGAGAACATAGGCAAAATCAGGTACAAACTTCAATAACCAATGAAGTACAACTGGCACGGATTTCAAAATTTTTTTCCGGCAGACCCAGAAAATCCAATGAAGACCCAGAAGAGATCTGGAAAAACTAGAAGGAATCTGAAGTCAGATTTGAAATCCACTAGCACAGAAATCGAGGCTCAAAAATCGAGGCACCCAAAAAAATTTGAAGCCGTCCCAGTTGAGAGTTTGAAAAACCCACTACAATTCTGCAAACATTTTTGAAAACCGACCAAGGGAAATAGGGTTTCGAAAATGGTGGATTTGGGAATAGCTATCTGAATTATTCTTGGGAAGGACTCAGCTAATTTCCTGTGAATTTAAAATATTTGTATTTGAATGAAGGGAGAGAGAGGGCAAAACCAGTCAACAATATTTCATCCTTTAGAATTTCATCCTTTAGAGGGTTGTATACTGCAAATTGCAGTTGTAGAAAAGTGCATAAAAATAACAAAAATATAAGGTCCTTTGGTTGGGACAGGTTGCCCACTATCAGTACAAGTAACTAACAACATTCTATTCCTTGAGGAGATACCAAGAAAACATTCATCATAAGTCTAGAGTACGTCAGACACTTGGTCTATCTATTATGATTCTAATCCATATCAGTTACAGAATGTAGAGACCCCTTCCTGTGATTTCATTTTTGTCTTAGAACATTAATTTCTGATTGCATACAGCTCTCTGTACTAATTTAGGGTTGTGCAATTGTGGTTTCTTTGAATATTTGAGCAGTATAATGCAGATTTGATATGAAGGATGTATTGCAGACAATATTCAAACAACCATTTTCCTAACATCTACCATATTCTCAATTGAATCCAGAAGATAATATATCACAGACAATGAGAATGATTCTAACCTCTTATTTGCAGCGGTATGGAATGAAGA
This sequence comes from Thuja plicata, assembly GCA_018584345.1. Lineage (NCBI taxonomy): Eukaryota > Viridiplantae > Streptophyta > Pinopsida > Cupressales > Cupressaceae > Thuja > Thuja plicata. Next base: position 2,415,242 of record MU224422.1, read on the forward strand.
TTACATTCGATCGAGAAAAGATGATAAGCCTGCATTAGAAGCGTGAGGCTTATATATGTAAGACGATATGATATCATCCTCTGCAACTCAAGCAATAAGCTCCTGCCGGTGAACAGAGATACACCAGGAATAAGGTACAGAGGCAACCAGAAACCCATCTTTGAAAAAGACAATAGGCCGTGCTCAACTGTAGACTCCACTCCTGTAATGGCAGGGTGGATTAAACTCCTGTCACTGGTAAGAGAGACTGCTCCCGAAGGAAATATCTGCTGCAATGCTTATCAAAGACAATAAACCTAGAAGCCTCCAAAGGACTCGCGCTGGAATGAAGACTCACGCTATAGGCATGGCTTGGTTCCAACATAAAATAAACGTTTCGCCAATACTAAGGTTGCCGGGATAAAAAGAAACCCACGTACTGGAGATGTTATCACACCAAACTCAAAGGAATCGAGCTTTAGCTAAATAATAACCATGTGAATGCTCAGCTCGTATTTTATAAATCTCCATTTTTTAAGCCGATTCACATAAAGTTAATAATATTATTTATTTTAAATGCCAAGCTAAAGTTCAACCCGCCAATACTTGAAAGAACGCCAATGCTGACTTCAAAATATAAATCTCCCAACTATCAAAATAGCATCCATAGGTAGAGTATTTATTTCTGATAAATCTCTAAAATAAAACAGAATTACCTGAGAAATTGTCTCCCTAGGAGACTTCACAAATTTGACCAAAATAACTGAGAAAGAACTACAGAATACTTGAGTGATATTTCCAGCAACTGGTTATGACAGATAGTCTCACTACCATTTTTTGCCTGAGGGCACAATCTTCGAAAAGATTTCCAAGACAATATGAGAAATAAACCAAGTATGACACAAATTAAGCCCAAGCTGCTCTTTGATAACCACTTGGAAATGCCCTTTGGTTTTCCCTTCTCTATGTTTTAAATTAAATTTGAACTCTGAGGGAAATAATAATAAAGTGACTATTAAATTTTCCCTTAATTAGCCATTAAAGTCACTTAAATACTTTATTAAGTTATTTAAATACTATTTATTCTTATGATTTATTTTTGAGGGATAATAGTAAATAATTAAATTATTTAATTACCTTGCTTCTGACTATAGCCTGCGGGAATTAAATAGGCTAATAAGTCCTTCTGGAGTGGCTAAGCGGAAGGGGACATTACAGGGAAGAAATCTAACCCATCAAAACCTTCCATAGTAGTGTTTGTTCCTATTGTTATTGACACTATTGGTCCTCCCTACCATTTGCTTGACAGACTTGAGTTGTTGCTCCTTGCTTTGTGTTATAGTTCTATTTGGGTACATGGTTCTTTAGCTTAGTTATTGTTCATGTGTTGTGAGCTCTCTTATCAATGGGATACACATACGATTTTACAATCACCATCTAAGGGGATCACATTAACATGTGATCAAAATTAAACAGTGAAGTTGTATATACTTGGGCTGATTTGAGCAGTTTCACTCTTTTTAAAAGATTTCATTGTAGTTAGGATGCTAATAATCATTAATGGCACTAGTTAAAGTGGCATTTGATGTCTGTCCTGCACTGTCTTTTGGGCCATGTATTAGTGTTAGTATAAGATTATACTGAGGTATTGGTTTCCCTTTAGTTTCCAAAACTCTAATTTTGTGGTCTTTTTGAAATCTTCCCCTGGCTCCAATCTGGGTCTTAAAATAGACCTTATTCTCCAACTACAGAGTACTGAAATCCTTTATCTTCTGATCAACTTTCTTGCGTTTGGGGTATTATTTAGCATCTAGAAGACTTGGATTTCTTATTATTTCCTCACAATCAACATTATACTGAAAAAATGACAGTTGAAAAAAATCATCATGATGCATTTTGGCTCCAATTGTGGGCACATTAATCGCTTGGATGGACACTTTTCAGCCACTTAATATCTCACTGCATGAACAGTAGAGGTCCAATTGCTATCTGTTAGAAAGTATATGGCATATTTATTTGCAGCCATGAATTAGTGTGTCCTATTCCCAGTAATATGGGAATGATAAACAATGATTGAGCCTTATTGAGGATTGCCATATCAGGTTTGGGGCTGGCCATACACCTGCCCTTACCTTAAGGGATCAGTTGGAGTACTTGACACAATTCTTGACTTTGTTGTCATTGAGTAGGGATATTGTTTGCCATTGGACTAATTCATAATATCATAATGTGAATCCTCTCTTAGTATAATAAATAAGAAAGGATCTAGAGAAGAATTTTAATAGTTTTCATATGGGAACTGGAAGATATTTAAAATCAAATAATTCTTCTTTTCAAAATGTTTAAATAGTTTTTCTCTTTCACAAGTAAGAGAGTTTAACTTTTTTCAGGATTATTTTCCTTTTTATGAACCTATTTTCAAGTATTCACCTTTTTATTTTCTTTGTTACAGGATATATTTGGTTCTGGTGCAATAAAATCTGCCACTGATTTCCAAGTTTACACGGAGCTTGCAGGTCTATCTGGACTTGACTTTGCCTACATGGACTTTAGTTTTGTTTATCATACAAAGGTTGGTATGTCACTATGAAATATAAATTACTATGTATGTTGTTATCTACTCTGGGAACTGCTGAAAACGGGATGAGAATCATAGAATCTCACGAGGTTAGACTGTAGGGTCACTGATGCATTGAATATTTTGCTTGTAGGTTAACATGGCAAGAAGCTGTTTGTTTTCTGGCATCATAGTCTTATGTTTTTCTCAAAAGGATTCATATGTCTGTCTTTGGGGCATTGAAACTGTCATGACTCATGATCTCCCAAATTCCAGAAGACCCCTTTCTCATCAAATAACTTTTTTCACTCATATTCTTATTTTTTGTGCTATGTCCTATTTTATCAATACATCCATTATTTGTTGTCCTCTTAAAATTTCACGACTTTCTAATGGGGGTAGGGGAGTTGTTGCTTCTCTCTTACAGGTTTTTTCCCCCTGTGTGTCATCATAACGAATCAACTATTTGAATATTTACTTCTTTGCTTGGAACAAACTTGTCATACAACGTAAACATTTTTTTTTCTCCAGCTAATGTTTGTTTGCATGATTATGAAATGTGATAAATTATTATTTGTGTTTTTCCTGCTTCAAGCTAATTGAGTTCATACCTCTAGATTGTTATCATGCTTTCCCTTAATATTTTGTACTTATTATCTGATTTCTTTGTTCCTTAGGGTCAATAGATGGTCATATCAAATATAGTAATCAATTGCTGCTTGCATTTCAAATCTTCCTGCTTGTAGGATCATCTCTTTCATCACAATCAGCTTTGTTTGCATTAGCATCACTTGGGCATTTATTACCATAATATGTACCCTTCGGTTCTATTGAGGATGCCATTTTTCTTCTTCTCTCTTTGATCTTCGAATAGAAATGTTTGTGCAATGCCTTAGAGAGACTTGGAACCAGATGGAGGTTATCTTATCCATGTCTCAATATCTTTATTTGCATTTAGCACAGTTTTATCATTTTGGCTTTGAAGGGATTAAATGTAAGGTACCTTGAGATATCAGTACAAGCTTGTTATTGTAATGCCTAAACTTAATGTTGGACATTATAGGTTGAAAGCACAACAATTTTTTTTTCAATCACAACAACTACAAGTTACTTTGCACACAACCATACATAAATATTGCCCCTTGACAAAACTAACACAAGCACCACCACACATGCATAATAGCCCATGTAGGTGAACACATACATGGGGAACATCAAATTGTGTTATTTTTATTTAGGTATTGCCCTGTTTCGCAGTTACGGTTCAGATTTTTTGCTTAAATATTGTTTCTTAATAATCTCTTTGTATGATATTTTTAGCTAATATTTGTGTATTACAATTGATTTAGTGTACCCAATAGGTTGCTACCTCTACGGAGAATCTATATGATTGACTTCTTGCAACTGCTATCTGTTTTAAATGTCAGAAAAAATGGCACAAGCATTTGTTTATATTTAGATGTAGATGTTAACCAGTTAACATATCTAAATTATTTCGTTTATCTTCATGCTATCAAATGGGCTTGTAATTTTTTTCATGATTCATGATATCCTTTTGTAAATTTTTTCTTTTGTAGAATGACAAATTGGATCTTTTGAAGCCTGGTTCACTTCAGCATCTTGGAGACAATATGCTTGCTTTTTTACGTGAAGTATTGGCATCACCTCATTTGCAAAACATGAAATCGCACAAAGATGGACACTCTGATAAACAACAAATTGTCTATTTTGATGTGGTGGTAAGAGTCACGACCTGTATTAAATATGGTATAAAATTATAAATTATGTTTTTCACATGTGTGTTCAAGTATTCAGAATGCATAGCCTCTTGTGACCAGAAGCTGAAAGTACAAATATGAATCCATTTGATGAAAAAAATATTAGAATAATCTCCTTAGTTATTTTGTTTCTATATCTAATGGTCACTTATCATAGATTTTATAATAGATTCTTTCTTTTTTTTTGCATATTTCTATTTAGAAACATCTCTCATGTAAATTCTATAAGAATGATTTGTTCTTTGTTAATATTTATCCAATATTTTACCATTCATTTGTTTGATATGGTATCAGAGCGGGGTTTCTTTCAAAATTTTTTTCCTTTAGAAATATTTTTAGTAATGAAACTCATGGGTCTGTTCTAGGAAATCTTTCCTACCCACGATCGGTGTTTTTTTTTTCTACAACCTGCGTAAGTTTTCTCCACCCGATTTATTGTTTCTTCTGCACTAATTGAAGGGATCTTGCATTTCGCGTCCGTTTTTCTACCATTTCCTTGGCCCGTTTCTTTTTTGTCTATTTGCAGACAGTTCATGGCTCTTTTGTGGTCATTCTTGTTCTTGTTCGACTATTTTTTCTGCATATACACGCTCGCAAGTAGCAAGTTTTGGACTATTTTTTATCCTTTTTTGCAGGACATCATTTCCCCTACTCATTTTTGGCTCAAACGACCTCTCTCATGGTCGTTTTCTACTATTTTCTCCGTAACAATCTTTCTCAGTGGCCTGTGTTTTTTAGAATCGACCTAGGGCACATTTTCTCATATTTTTTCTCGAGTTTACAGTCATCTCTTTCAACCCACTAGGGTTTCTTTCGAGACCTCTATTTTTGTACTCCGTTTTCAAGATCTGCTTTCAGATTCTTTATGGGTTTTTCAAGACCTCAACTGGGTCGCTTTCAGATTTTTCTGTGTCTTGGTTTTCCTGCCTCAATTTTTGTGCCAACGAATTCACATTCTGTTCAAAGATTCTTTTTGGGTTTTTCGAGCTGTCTTCTGGGTACTTCACGGTTTTTTGCTGGGTTTTCCAGCAATTTTGTCTCGAAATTCGTGCACGTTCAATTTTGATCGATTTTTCTCAAAAATTGTATCCAATCATCTATATCTGTGCCTGTACCTACCTCTGTAAACAACACATTCAAATTTGTGCATTCAGCCATCTAGTCTTCTCATTTTTTGTGCCTCGAATAGCGTGCAATGACATCTTTGACCAACATTCTACTGGAAGGTAGTCAAAAATTCAATGGCAAGTACTACAATATTTAGAAGCAGCGTATGATGATGATTTTTGAGTATAGGTGTCTTGACAAAATTGTGTTGGGCACGACTAAACGTCCCAAGGATGAAGGCAAGGAGCAAGATAAATTTGATGAGCATAATTGAGAAACTGTTATGCTCATCAAAATTTCCGTCATTGATGATCAACTCTCCTAGGCTCCTTCTGGTAAGACAGCTACAGAAATTTAGAGCCATTTGAAAGGTTTGCGTGAAACCTCTGACAACAGCCGTGCATTCTTTCTGGAGAACATGCTCTTCTCAACCATGATGGATGATCAAGTATCGATACAGGAGCATCTCAATAAAATCAAGGATATTCGTGATCAATTGGAAGCCATTGGACGCAAAATGGAAGAAGACATGGTGGTAATCACCCTGAAGAGTCCCATTTTCCTATGAGCACTTTGTTGAAACTCTCAAGGATATTCGTGATCAATTGGAAGCCATTGGACGCAAAATGGAAGAAGACATGGTGGTAATCACCCTGAAGAGTCCCATTTTCCTATGAGCACTTTGTTGAAACTCTCAACATTGCTTCCACTCATTCTGATGTGTTGTTTTCCGATCTCCGTATAATGCTTCTACAACAAGATCGCTGGAAACAACAATTCGACAGTGGTACCAGCTCATCTTCCAACACTCAAGCCTTCTTAGCTAAATCCATAGGCAACTATCAGTTCTCTCAGTCTTCTTAGCAAAATCCTTCTGCTCAGTCATTAGAACGTCCGAAGAAGAAAAATGTTCAGTGCAACTACTGCCATAAGTTTGGTCATATGAAGTTGGAGTGCGGGAAAAACTTAGCTGCTCAAGCCAAGCAACCTAGTTCACAGCCTTAAGTGCATGCTTTAGAGCGTACAGAGCCAAGTGAATTTGCCTTTTACGCCCTCATGGCTAAAAGACTTGCAGATCATTTAAAATCCTCTGCCTGGTATATTGATTTAGGTGCTTCCAGCCACTTCACTCATCGTCGGGATTGGTTCACAAATTTCTAGCCATTCTCAGATTGAGTTATTTTTGGAGAAGAGTACACCGTTGCCAGAAGGGGCAATATGCAGATTTAGTGTAGAGGAAGGAAACTCATTTTCCTTGATGTGTACTATGTTCTAGGAATGGAACTCAATCTTCTCTCCGTCAGTCAGATCCTAAAACATTCTCCTCGACTTGACATGACCTTTAGTTCACATCAGTGCAGTATCATCGATCGAGAAACTCAGGCCATAGTTGCCATTGGTGTTGAAGATCATGGTCTATTCAGATTTGTTGACTCTGGGGATTCTGAGGAGCTTGCTATGGCAGCCCATCTCTCCTCTATCAGTACAATTTGGCATTAGCGGTATGGGCACTTGAATGTGCACAATCTTTCTCAGCTTGTTCGGGAAGATCTTGTCACTGGACTGCTGGAGATTCAGACCCAGAATCTTGGATTTGCAGACCATGTCAGATTGGGAAGCAAAATTGCACTCCTTTTTCAGATGGCGACTCTTGGAGAGCTTCTAAAGTATTACAACTGGTCCATGCTGATGTTTGTGGACCTATGACTACTCCCTTTGTTACTAGGTCCAGGTATTTTTTACTTTTTGTTGATGATTTCAGTCGTAAAATGTGGGTCTTTCCTTCGTCAAAAATTAGAGGTGTTTGTTGTATTTCAAAAGTTCAAATCAGTTGTAGAAAAAGAGTCTAGTCAACATATTATTACTCTTAGAATTGACAATGAGGGAGAGTTTTGTTCCTCTACCTTCTCCCATTTCTGTGATCAACATGGAATACAACGCCAATTAACAAAACCCCACACCCCTCAGTAAAATGGTGTCATTGAGCGTCAAAATTACACGATCATTGAAATGGCCCGGTCTATGCTTGAACACAAGCAGGTTCCAAAGAAATTTTGGGCTGAAGCTGTCCACACTGCCGTCTATCTTCTCAGTCGCTCTCCTACCGTGGCTGTCAAGAAGTAGACTCTAGAAGAGGCCTAGTCAGGCCGTAAGCCCAGAATCAGTCGTCTCAAAGTTTTTGGCTCCACTGTATTTGTTTGGATACCTGATGCTAAACGCACCAAGTTAGATGCCAAGAGCCAGAAACTCATGCTCACTGGCTACAGTGATAATCACAAAGCCTACTACCTGGTTGACATCGGGACTAATCGTCTCATCTTTAGTTGTGATGTAGTCTTTGATGAGGAACGAGGGCCATTTCTACTCTCCCCCAGTTACAAATTTAAAGGATTAGTCCCTCCAAACTCAGGACTTGGATATTCGCCTCCCATTAGGTCCACTTGATGAGAGGACTTTAGTTGTTCCCATTCTTGCCTCTCCTCCAGTTCCTTCTCTTGCATGCTCACCTATACATGTAGCCACACCACCTGAATTTACTCAGGATTCATCCGATCTTCTGTTTGATGATGATGATCCCCTTGCACCTCCTGCTTCAGACGTTAGCACTTCTACTCTCGGGCCTAAATGGCGGGCTAAGACGATTGCCGATCTTCATGATGATGAGCTCATCGAGGGTAGAACTGCTCGGAAGAAGAGCAAACCTTCTGACTTCGTAAATTTTGCTCTCATGGCCAACATTCATAGTGTGTATGAACCTCAAATATACACAGAGGCAAAAGGGATACTTGAGTGGGAAGAAGCTATGGACATTGAGCACAATAGTCTGTTGAAAAATAACACTTGGGTTCTGTCAGACCTTCCTTCAGGAAAGAAACCCATCGGATGCAAATGGGTCTACAAAGTCAAATACAAGGTTGATGGTATTTTAGATAAGTACAAGGCTCGTCTTGTTGCCAAAGGCTTCTCTCAGCGTGAAGGAATTGATTATGAGGAGACCTTTGCTCCGATAGAAAAGATGAGCACCATTGAATTATTCCTAGCCATGGCAGCTTAGTGTGATTGGAAAGTCCAAATGGACGTCAAGAGTGCCTTCCTGAATGGTGACTTACAAGAAGAGGTTTACATGACACAACCTCCTGGATTCAAGGTTGCTGGTAAAGAACACCAGGTACTTAAACTAGTGAAAGCACTCTATGGCCTCAAGCAGGCTCCTCGGTCATTGTACATAAAAGTTGACAAGTACCTCACAGATCAGGATTTCCAGAGGAGTCCTTTTGATTCAAATCTGTATTTCAAGACTACGGGCAGTGCCATCATCCTTCTGTTATTTATGTTGATGATTTGATTATCACTGGCAGTTCGTCATCTTTGATTCAAGAAATCAAACAAAATTTTTTCCAGTCGTTTGACATGACCGACCTTGGGCTTCTACACTACTGCCTAGGTATCGAGGTTTGGCAGTAGTCACATGGCATCTTTATCTCTCAGTCTAAATATACACGGGTTCTGCTTGACAAAGTCATATTGCGGGACTCCAAACCTGCATTTACACCTATGGAGTTTGGTCTAAATTTGTCAGCCAAATTTGGTTCTCCTGTTGAGAATGAATCCGCATTTAGGCAACTAGTGGGCAGTTTGATCTATCTCACCGCCACTAGACCTGATCTCAGCTTTGCAATTAGTTACATATCTCGCTTCATGACAACTACTTCAGATCATTGGGCTGTAGTGAAGCGCATCCTGCGCTATGTCAAGGGCACTCCAGACTTTGGTATCCTCTATAGACAAACCAAAGATCCCCGACTCATTGGTTACACAGACTCAGATTGGGGTGGTTCTGTTGATGACAAAAAGCTCACTTCCGGATATGTTTTCAGTTTAGGCACAGGTTCTATCACTTGGTTCAGTAAGAAGCAACATGCAGTATCTCTTTACTCAACCGAAGCTGAATATCGAGGAACAGTCAAAGCAGGTTGTGAGACTGTTTGGCTTCGCAAGATGCTTTCCGACATCCATATATCTCAGGAAGGTCCGTCACCCCTCTTCTGCGACAATCAAGGGGTGCTCAAACTTGCCAAAAATCCAGTCTTTCATGAGCGAACCAAGCATATTGACATTCATTGTCACTTCATCAGACAACTGGTTGAAGATGGATCCGTGGATTTGCTGTTTGTTCCTACAACGGACCAGACTGCTGATATTCTCACCAAGTCCCTACTTCCAGAGAAGTTTGTCAAATTTAGGGGGTGGCTTGGTGTTGTGGATAAGTTGACCATTAAGGGAGGGTATTAGAATAATCTCTTTAGTTATTTTCTTTCTATATTCAATGGTCACTTATCATAGATTGTTTAATAGATTTTTTTTTTTTTGCATGCTTCTTTTTAGAAACATCTCTCATGTAAATTCTATAAGAACGATTTGTTCTTTGTTAATATTTATCCAATATTTTACCAATCATTTGTTTGATAGAAATTACTTTTAAATGCTGAAGTATGGGATTGTCATAAAGTCAGATTAGTAAAGTAGAAACTGTTGATATCATGCTGACACCACAGTCTTCTAATATATAGAAATTGATGCAGCCCTCTCTCTGCCACAAATTTCCTTTGCCACCTTCTGGTGTGATTTTTATAGGGCACAATGTAATAATTTTTAACATATATATACATATTTCATTGCATTAATATACTTTCCATTGCTGACAGGCTAGCTGAAATTAGGATATTAACATTGTCAGCATTGTCAATTGCAATTTCAAAATTTTGCTTTATTTCTGGGTTGAAACAACAATGTTGTAAATTGTCAAAATAATTTCATAATTTGTATTTTAGTTATGTTCAATATGATATTATAATCATTGTTGATGATGTTATAGGTATGTACTATAGATTCTCAGGGTTTCACCGTCTAGTTCGTTTGCAACATGCATTGTACAAGTTGGAAACATAGTCAGTGTTTACTGCTATACCTGATAAATCAAATACATGAAGTAATAATAAAGATGGCGGTGCATACCAAATAATAAAATGTCTTTATTTGCTCTTGAAATTATTAAGAGAAGAAGCCTAGAGATGGTGAGCCAAGGATTACAGTTGGTCCCAGTACATCATACTATCTTCCTTTACGATACACAACATATTTAAAGGACCGGATGGTTGCCAAGAAGAAGACAACCATCAACCAAGCAACACTTATAACTACTTGAGAATTACACAACTTAATATCAACAATTAGTACATCGTCGATTAACCAATATTATACAAACATAAAAACAAATATTATACCTTGACTACACCATTCCCCCAAAAGAAAAAGTCGTCTTCCAGATGACAAGTAAATATCAATATTTGGGAAGACTAATAACAAAGTGTAGACAATGACTTGTACTGTGCAAACTCAAACTTGTAAGGTACTTGAAAAATCAAATGGGGGCTTGGGGTAATGCCCCCAACAAGGTCAAGGAGCAACGCCCTCTTCGGGGTCAATGGGTAGTGCCCCTTGTGGGGGTCTGGGGGTAGTACCCCTCATGGGGTCTGGGGCAACATGTACCAAGTTGTACTTTGTGGCCAAATTAAGACCTTTAGAACCACACAACAAAGTTGAAAAACTCTTACTCAACAATAACTCTTTTGACCCAAAATTTCGAAAACTCGGAACTCGGAAAAAACTCAGTACTTGGCAAAAACTCGGGGAAAATCGGCATTAACTAGGCAATTTAATTGAACATTTTATATAAATAAATAAATATTCTTGGAAACCACACATATTACTAAGTTTGTAGAGCATATTACTATTTCTATCATATATAAATTAAAATTAGAATTTAATACATACCATAGACCAAAATCCAACTTCAACTTTGAATATGGTATAATGCCATTTCCACTAGCTATGTCATATGTAGAAGTTGCCCAATCTAAAGAGTTTTTTTTGTAATTTGTGCAATAATAACGTCTAAGTAGGCACACTCAACAATTATATCTCGATTCTTCGTCACCCCCTCATTGTAATCAAGTTTTTTATTTGACAAATTCCAGTAACTCATGGGGATTTGGGAATGGAAACCCCAATGAGGAGGGGTAATGCATGGGGGTCTGGGGGCAACATGATCAAGGGGTAATGCCCCAATAGGGTTGAGGAGTAGCCAAGCTCAAATTAAGGCCTTTGAAAACTTTACCACCAATGAATATCATGTTTTTTAACTGCAAGGATGAAAAAATAAATTATATGAATTTGGCGTTTTTAATACAAAGTTTGCAAACTTTTGCATTTACTTGAGAGTTTCATTGGAAATTGTTGAGGATTTTTTAAAAAACTCGTTGGAAAGTTTTTGAACGAGTGACTTGCTTGGCATTTTGATTCGGGAGCCTCACAAAACTCCATGGCGCACATCCTTTTGTGACTTTTTAAGATGACAAAAATAATGCTAATGAAGCTAGAAAATAGAGATTTATGATAAAATTATGATCAAGGCATACTGTCCACCTCAAAATTGATGGTAGTACTTTGTTGTAGGACGTTAGCCATACACTATACTTATTGTGCAGGAGCCATACAAAGGGAACTAATGGCCGCATGGTAGCAGAGTATCCGAATCGCGGAGGTCATACATAGGGGTCTAGAGGCTGTATGTTGAGATATTGTGGCCGTACGATAGCTATCCATGAGGAATCATTGTGTCATTGCTCGGAAAGACTAAAGCTTCAAGGTTAACCCCTTTTGCAGTTCGATAGACTGGCGTGTCCAAACTTTAGCATTGCATCACACCACTGAGGCTTGTTGAGCCATTTGTTGAAGGACTGAGATCGCGAACAACACATCACAGGGCAGAACCAAGAACTGAGTTACTAGGTCTGTTGATGACAATTTTTCAATTGGGTATTGTCATTGATGTTTACACAAGTATAGTGATGTTTACACAAATGTCTAATCCTATCCGAGCATAGTCAGTGTCTGCCGAGCTCTCTCGGGCATTGAAGATGACCAAAGTGATTTTTAGTTCTAACCAAGTTCACTCGGGCATTTCAGTGTTGGTCGGGCGTTGAAGGATTTCAGTGTTGACCGAGTAAAACAGTTAGTGTCAGCCGACTAACAGTGGTTTATATTTTGTGGATAAATGGTTATATGCAGCCGACAGACATGAGTTTAATTATTTATTTGGAAGGATATCAAGGCCGACTTGACAAGACATAACATATATATATATATATATAAGGTCAAGTTTGGATTGAATTGAGTGAGATAGTGGTGATGTGGAATTGCATGTGAAGTGTGATATGAAGAGTGAAGACGAAATCAGATGGGATTCTGATTGAGGAAAGAATACAGAGGACTGCAACAGAATATCCGATTAGTAAGTATCAAGTATTTAATCTAGAACAAAGATCTGAATCAACAAAGATAGTTGCTTATCAAAACAGGTCAATCCATTGTTACTTTCTAACAATTGTAGCAGTGATCAAAATCTCTTAACAGAGTAGACTTAACAGTCCTTTGTAAATCCTCTCACAAGGTGACATTTCTACATTGAAGTGTTTGAAGACCTCTAACAAGGCCACTCCTTATTGGGTGTTTAAATCCTCTAACAGGGTCACACCTAACAATGTGTTATTGTAACCTTTAACAAGGTTGGCTCCTAACAGGGCTCACTTCAGAAGAGTGAAAAACAGTGATTAGTTGCAATTGGTGGTTTTTCCCATATTGGGTTTCCACGTTAAATCTTGGTCTTATTTGTGTACATGCTATTTACTTTATGGTTTATGTTTCTGCAATTAATTACTAAAGGATAATCACTGTTAATATCTTAAGATTTTCTATGTTAACCGAGTGACAATAGAATATTTGTGTTAACTGAGCAACAGTGTAATGACAAGGAACAAAATAAAACGTACATGTTTACTTAGTGAAATTGAACCTAGAACTGTTAAAGATGCATTGAATGATGAGAACTGTATTGAAGCAATGAATGAAGAAATTGAGCAGATAGAAAAGAACAAAACCTGGACTCTTGTACCTAGAACAAAAGACAAGAGTGTGATTGGCACTAAGTGAGTTTTCAGAAACAAGATGAATGAGAAAGGCGAAGTTTCTAGAAACAAAGCTAGATTAGTATGTAAAGGATATGCTCAAGAAGAGGGTATTGATTATGGAGAAACTTTTGCTCCTAGACTTGAAGGAGTCAAAACTCTTCTGGCATATGCTGCACATAAAGGACTCAAGGTATATCAAATGGATGTAAAATCTGCATTCTTGAATTGAATTCTAGAAGAGGAAGTCTATATTGAGCAACCTGAAGGCTTTGTAGATCCTAACAAAAGGAATATGGTTTGCAAACTACACAAAGCATTGTATGGACTAAAGCAAGCTCCGAGAGCCTGGTATGAAAGACTGCATGGTTACTTGATAAGTATTGGATTTCAGAGAACTAATGACAATAGTAGCTTGTACATCAAAGAAGGACCTCAGAACAATATACTATTGGCAGAAATATTTGTTGATGACATATTGTTTACTGGATGTGATGACTTATGCAGAGCATTCTCAGAAGCTATGAGTAAGGAATTTGAGATGTCTATGTTTGGTGAAATCAAATTCTTTGTTGGCTTACAAGTTTATCAGATGAAGGATGGTATCTATATTACTCAGTCTAAATACATAAAAGAGATATTGAAGAAATTTGGGATGGAAGATTCTAGACCAGTTGGAACACCTATGCCTACTGGACATAAGCTATCTAAGGATGATGATTCAAAGGAGGTAAATCAGACTACATACAGATCCATGATTGGCAAACTTCAATATGTTGTTCACACTAGACCTGATATTGCAACAACAGTCGGTATTGTTGCAAGGTTTTTAGGTAATCCTAGAGAGAATCATTTGATGGCTATCAAAAGTATTCTGAGATATCTTAAGGGTACTGAAGATTATGGATTATGGTATAAGAAAGGAGGAAACTTTGACTTGAAGACTTTTAGTAATGCTGAATGGGCAGGAAGTGTTGATGGTAGAAAAAGCACAAATGGTGGAGCACTATTTCTTGGAAAGAGGTAGTCTCCTGGACAAGCAAGAAACAAAACTGCATTTCTCAATCTACAACAGAAGTAGAGTATGTTGCTGCAGCAGTGAATTGTTGAAACATCATATGGTTCAAACAACTGTTGTCAGGTATGAAGGTGGAAATCACAGAACCAATCATTATCTATTGTGACAACACCAGTGCTATTAACATTTCAAAGAACCCTGTGATGCATACTAAGACCAAACATATTGCAATAAAGTATCATTTCTTGAGGGAATTGGTTCATAACAAAGAAGTAAGATTGGAATATGTGAATACTAAAGAACAAATTGCAGACATATTCACAAAACCATTACCTAAGGATGCATTTTTGTATCTTAGAGGAAAGCTAGGGGTGATTCCCCTAACTGAAGCTTACTAAACCACAGTTTAGTGTTGCATCAACCGAGCTACAAAACAAACTTAACATGTTGATGCAGATATTTAGAGCTTATTGCATATGAATCAGTACAAACAAGTACATTACAATTTCATTGGATATGTCAGTTGGTGTCTTTGGCATTGGTTGTCAAAGAGGGAGAGATTACTGTATGTCATAATGATTCATGATGGAGGGAGCGATTACTTTATGTCATATTGATTAGTGAAAGAGGGAGAGATTACTGTATGACAGTAGAGATTACTGATGGAGAGATTGATGACAGAGGGAGAACTTTATTAGAAACATAGAGTAATGTAAGAGGGATTTTTGGATGAGAATCAGAATGAAGCTAAGGACATTAATAAAAATTTCATTCTTATGTCTGCTGTTCTATAATTCTTTGTATTATGACATGTTGTGTTGCCATCAATGCCAAAGAGGGAGATTGTTGATGACAATTATTCAATTGTGTATTGTCTTTGATGTTTACACAAGTATAGTGATGTTTACACAAATGTCTAATCCTATCTGAGCACAGTCAGTGTCTGCCGAGCTCTCTCGGGCATTGAAGATGACCAAAGTGATTTTTAATTCTAACCGAGTTCACTCGGGCATTACAATGTTGGTCGGGCGTTGAAGGATTTCAGTGTTGACTGAGTAAAACAGTTAGTGTCAGCCGACTAACAATGGTTTATATTTTGTGGATAAATGGTTATATGCAGCCGACAGACATGAGTTTAATTATTTATTTGGAAGGATATCAAGGCCGACTTGACAAGGCTTAACATATATATATATATATATATATATATATATATAAGGTCAAGTTTGGATTGAATTGAGTGAGATAGTGGTGATGTGGAATTGCATGTGAACCGTGATATGAAGAGTGAAGGTGAAATCAGATGGGATTTTGATTGAGGAAAGAATACAGAGGACTGCAACAGAATATCCGATTAGTAAGGATCAAGTATTTAATCCAGAACAGAGATTTGAATTAGCAAAGATAGTTGCTTATCAAAACAGCTCAATCCATTGTTACTTTTTAACAATTGTAGCAGTGATCAAAATCTCTTAACATTCTTTTGTAAATCCTCTCACAAGGTGACATTTCTACATTGAAGTGTCTGAAGACCTCTCACAAGGCCACTCCTTATAGGGTGATTAAATCCTCTAGCACGGTCACACCTAATAGTGTGTTATTGTAACCTTTAACAGAGTTGGCTCCTAACAGGGCTCACTTCAGAAGAGTGAAAAACAGTGACTAGTTGCTATTGGTGGCTTTTACCATATTGCGTTTCCACATTAAATCTTGGTGTTATCTGTGTACATTTCATTTGCTTTATGGTTTATGTTTCTGCAAATAATTACTAAAGATAATCACAGTTAATATCTTAAGATTTGCTATGTTAACCGAGTGACAGTGAAATATCTATGTTAACCGAGCAACAACGTTAAATTTGTTTAAGACATCTAAGGGAATTGGATTTGTTTTTGTGGTAATTGATTCACCCCTCCCCTCTCAGTTACTCAAATCATTTCCAACAAGGTCATTGTGTAATAGATTCCTCAATCAAATAGAGATCAAAGACCCATGACAATCAACATCAACTTGTCTGCAATAACCACAAGCTGTTCTTGTATTCATCACATGCCATGATATCTTGGGGGGACTGCATTGATGAGATATGTCCCATATGAAACAAGAGACCATGGCTTTGATTCAAAACCAAGAATGTAGAGTGGTATTGCACACATCAAGAAAACATAGGTATCATAGAAGATAGATAGACTGTAGCAATACCATAAAAAATTGTACACTTCATTGTTCAGTTAGTGATTGTGCATCTCAAGGAACCACAATATGTAGTGTCCGTTGCTAGACTTAGGCTAGTATTCATATTTAATATATTTAAGGCTTTAACCGAATTGATGAAAACATATTGATTCAAACTACACTATTTCATAATTCAAAGTAAGGAAAGTTATACATTCACCAAACATAATAAGCAATCTTATTATTTATGATCCTTAATGTCCTTACCATTTCAGTCCGAGAAGAAAAAGTTTAGGACCTAACCAAGTTGCTTAGATACCAATCACACTTGTTCCCTCAAAGTTCACAGATCCAAGCCCTTATCCTATCTTGGGACTATGATTGCAAGGCGCTTAGGGTCGCTGATCCCTACCCTATCTTGGGAATCAACCTATTGGCTGGATTTAGACAGGCTTCTCCTTGGAAACACTTCATTCCCTTCCTCTTTAAGTACTAAATAGTAACAGATTTGAACATGGACATATATGATTATGACTCTATTAATACTAATGAGTATATATATTACAGATGTAAATATTAGATCTTTCAAAGATAGATAGAGACATTATATGTAGATGATTCTGATTTCATTCTTATTAACATAGATATGTACATTATATATATATCTTATGCATTATATATATGTATATTCACACCTCAAATATATATATATATATATATATAGTTCTGATCATTATCATATATATATATATATCCCATGTGTTCTGGCTGTCAGACTTGTTGCCAAACTCTGAATACAGATTTATTAATCTGTCAACATACTTGTAGTTTTCTCTATATAATGTCTCTTTCCTTAGTTACCAATTCAGGTGCGGATGCGGATGCGGGATGTGGGTGCGCGGATGTGTGAAATTTTTTTTTTGGGGGATGCAGGTGCGTTTTTATATATATGCATATATATTTTTAAAAATATATATATAAATAGTATAATATATTATATATGCAAAGAAATGCAAGAAACATACAAAAATAAATCATTTGATATTGATAATGAATATGATAGTATGATACTTGATAGTTCAACACTTCAACTTAAAGTTAAAACTTCAATGACGTGAGAACAAATTGAAATAAGTTCAATATTAATAACTAATCAGTCATGTTCAAGATTCAAATGCAATTTGAACTACAAAACCAAAACTTGGTTCATGATTCAATGTTCATCAATCAAGAGTCAATATTCAAGATTCAGTAATCAGATCCAGAATCATAAGGATTCTCAAGAAAATCCACATTCTCATCATCTCCATGTGCTGCAAGTTCAAGATCATTTGAAGCTAAAGCGGTTCCACTGGTGCTAGATGCA